>JAYESA010000004.1:349688942-349901442 GCA_036927795.1 Iris macrosiphon
ATAGTTCTTTGAGTATAGCCTTCTGCTAGAATATAGGAACCCCTGTTATTAGGATGATAATTATGGTAGCACACCTATTAAGAATACTACGAGAATATAGACATACCACTAAGTTTAGAATATCTAGTGAACCCTAGAATTCCTTATCTATAGATTGGTTTACCATTACCCCTTGATGTATTATGAAGACTTGAGAGTAGTATAGACGCTACTAGAGTTAGTTAGAAGTTTTTACCATAATGTTTGACCCTAGTATTGAGGAACCAATAGAAAACTAAAATTGAATATTAGGACTGAACCTAACCTTCATAGTTAGATAGTATTGGAGAACTATAAACTTAGATCATTGTCTTATTATTAGTAGACAACACCTAGGAGGCCAAAGGGAATGAATATAACATTTTTCTTGAACATACCTCAAACACAGAGATTAGCATAGCATCTTCCCTTAGGAAACCATGACATTATCTAGAGTCTTTCCATTTTAGTTTTATGACTTGTTCCTCTGAACCCTTAGCGTTTGCTAAATTACGCGATGACTAAATTTTGTTCTCCTACCCTTCATCTTTCAACTCGTGCCATCTGACACTTCTGATTGTAGGCCAGGTGATTTATTGTGTTAAGGACATATAGTTGCTGGGATTATAGTTGTAAATGTTAAATTTTGAAATTGTGTGCTTAGTAGTTAAAACTTGATGGTTTAAGCTATTCTTGAAGATTGAGACCTGGTGCTTATCCCTTAGTTTTAAATTGTGTAACATGTACCCCCACCTCGATACGAGTTATATCCCCTTTCCCCTTGAAAGCCAGTAACTGTTCCATTCTTACTATTGACACTTGCACTAAGACTAGGACTTAGGACGACCATGACCTATGTAATGTAAGAGGATACCCTAATAAGTACCAAGATCTTTCCCTAATAATAGTTTATACTTTATTTACAAGGCCAGGTTATTCTGAAGAATTTTCTCAAGGCAATTACAGTACTAGTTTATTGTTATAAGTTGGGTAGTATACCTCACAACATAGTATCACATAGTCTTTTTACCTATTATTGAAGAGTGATTGAACAACATTAACTGTATGCTAGCTTAGGACGACAATATTTTTTTTTCTTTCAGACTGTAGAACTTAGAGGCTATACCCCTACTTTGTCGACTATCGACTTAGACAAGGAATTAGTATGACAACTGTAGAGATTATGGAGTCTTATCTTTTGTGAACTTGAATTGTTATGTACCTTCTTTCATCATAATCCAGCGTATTTACATTTGATGTACTACCTTGACTTATGCTGCTATCATAGCCTAGTTTTTGCAAGCTTATTCTTTTATCGAGCTTGCTCATGACATATGTATTATTGGGTGCACACAATGATACAATTGTCTAATCAGAATCAGTGTATTAAGGTCTAGCTAACCTTAGTGCGCTTGGTTCGCTCTTCGCATGACTACTTACGTAGATTGAGATATATGGTAGTAGACGAATATACTTGCCCCTAGACATGTCTGACACATCGTATCGGTTATATAACTGTACTGATACGAGCATGTAAATAGAAAAATTACCAAAAATAGGATTTCAATCCACAACTGTCCTGACAACTCTCTTTTTGAATTCTTTAATCTCTTTGAGCTCGTACTTGTATTCTATCACCTTCACCTTAATTTTTTTTTTTATTGCTCTCCGTCTTCCCCTATTTTGGAAAGACGAAACCTCGTGCTGGTATAAGTTGACACTGATAGTACTAGATATACCCCATAAGGCTAATCACATGACTTAGTGACTCTCTTTTATAATTGATTAAGGGCATATCATAGATGATATGTTTGGTGTTAAAACTTTGAGGATTGAATAACATGATTAAATAATTTGAGGAATAGTTTTCCTAGATGTATAGCCTTAGGTGATAGATGAATAAATTTTAAGTTCGGTAGATTGTGAACCCCTCACCCAAAATTTGACCTACATGGATGAGATAGGGAGACTAAGGTTAGACTGAGTCCAGTTAGAGATAGAACACGATATTTTTTTATTTAATTTTGTAAAAATTATATCACTTAGCGTACCTTATCGTGCTCCGATAATTGGAGCACTACACTAGCCACTGCCTTCCTACAAATTCTACACCCTTATCCTAGACGTGCCCACCATCCGTTCTGATCTTTGTGCAACTTTTCAATTGTTGGGCGCTTTCATGCAAAAGAGCATTTAGGTGTCCACACCATTGGACATGACACTTGAAGAAACCTATTTTTTTCGCTCATGTGGATTTTTTTATGATTTTTCGGGATATGCAACGCGCAACATCGCCCACCCCTTTAAACCTGGCCTTGCATTTTAAACAATGCAAATCTTATACCATCCTTGACGTGCTACCATGGCTTAGTTTTAATTTCGAGGACAAAATTTTTATAAGTTGGGTAGAATGTAAAATCTCTATTCCTAGAAACCGTATATGACTTTTTTTTAATAATTATTAATTTAATTGTAGTAATTAGTGGTGTGTATTATGGGACCATCAGAAATTTTTCCGAATTTATTTCATGTAGGAGACCCCTTGAGCAGTTGCTAGCTTAATGTTGTGTATTAATATAATTCTAAATTTTTTTTCTATGAGTATATATATATATATATATATATATATATATATATATATATATATATATATTAAAAGAATTATAAAGGAAAAAGATTAGAAAAAGGAAAGAAAAGAAAAATCCATTAACTAAACTACTACCTACCCAAAAACCAAACTAAGTAGTCACAGCCCACCCGCGCTTGCAAAAAAAAAACAACAGCAGTCACTTTCCTTTGCAAAACCCGCCCCTTGTGAGCCCTTTTTGCAACCAACATCACCCTTAGCCGCGGATGCAACCCGACCCCCCCTTCTTCTCTTTCATATATATATATATATATATATATATATATATATATATATATATATATATATATATATATATATATATATATCATCATCATTATTTCATCTAAAATCTTAACCCTAGATCAATCAAATCCCCTCATCTTCCCATCTAGACTTAAGGAGCGTCGCCACCGCAGTCGGAGAACCCCGCCAGGCCGCCCAAACCAATCCCGACAACCGCGACCCGCGCACCCCGCGCACTGCAGATTTCAGCAGCGAGGTACCTGTGTTCCGGAGTTGTTTTTTGTCGCCTCGCTCAACCAAACGCCACCCCGTCTTCACTGGTATGCTCAACCCTTAACCCTCTTACATATCTGTGTGTTAGTAGACCTCGAACAACGCGGAACCATAGGCGAAAATAGCGCCAAAGTTGGCAGAAATAGACCAAATTCTGGGATCGCAGAAAACTGCGATGATCACCCATGTTCCCGAGTTCGTATCTCCTACCACAGAGATCCGAATTCGATGATTCTTTTTGGTATACGTAGACCACTTGACCTAATTTAATTTATGTTAAATAACCCTAGATTATTAACTGTTGTAGAAAATATTAAATCCGTAGGAAAATCACGCGAACACACTTTTCCAGATTTCCAAAAGTTGTAAAACGGAGCGCGCCCCGCCAAACGGGACCGCCCCGCCGTGTACCAAGTATACCGAACGGTCCGCGTAGCATAACCGGACACGTGAGAGTTCGCGGAAACTGATTCGGACGCGTGTGCGAGCCAGAATCAGCCTGTATCCACGGACAAACTCTGTATCGTAATTTTGACAAAAGTCGTGCGCATTTTGTGCACGCTCGTCAGATTGCGACGAAACTTACGCCACTGGACTCGTGGTAACGCGCTGGTCCTGTGACCCAATTTTTACCCAATTCTGAGACAGTTGACCAAGTCGCCAATTGGCGGGCCCTACAGTTGACCTTTTGAGCGAATTTGTGTTCGGTCCATCGAAATTCAAATTTGGACATACCGTTGGGTTTGTATTGACATTTAGAGTTTGTTTGACCTATAATTTGTCCCATTTAGAGACTGTTATCCTTGGCACGCTTTTCGGTGCAAAGTGGGCCACATGCGGATCCCACTTTTACCCGAAATTATCGTTTTGCTCCTGTGTCCAAATTGGACGAAAGGTAAGTGCTTTCTAGCTATTTTGCTTATTCTGAGAACGTTGGTGATGTTTATTTCAGTATCCGGAGACATTTGTTCTGAGGCCCTAGCTTTTGATCCTGTGTGCTTGACTTCTTGACAGTACACCTTGCAGTTTTCTTACCAGGCAAGATACCTTGTCGAATTGCTTACAGTATTTTGCATGCTTAGTATATTTTTGTATATTTATTGCATTTTTTTATATTTCTTGTATGTGTAGTTTTCTTTCAGTCATTACTATATATTAGATATGTTGACATACACATGGCACTTAGCATCATAGAGGACAATCAGTAGGTGTATGGGCTTTAACCACTCTGGTAAATCGTAGTAACTAGCACGCACTATGGTGGTCATGTCCGATGGTCGCTACCCCCGAGGTATGTCGATTGATGGAGTCACGAGGGTCGCTACCCCAGAGGTATGTCGGCTGATGATGTTCTAGACGGGTGTGTGAGTTGTGAGACTTAGATCGAGCAGCCTACCCTTGCCCATACGTCAAAAAGTTGTCCTCGTCTGCATTCATATAGATTGTCTTGTACAGCGTACTTATATATTTTCAAACATTATGCATGTTTACTGTATTCAAATTGGCTTGCTTTTATGTATCTTGTTACGTCCCTCTGAGGACCTGGTCCCTTTCCAGGTGTATCTGTTCTTGAGTATTCGCAGGAGCACAAATTTGGATGGTTACATATGTTTCGAGGATGTCTTCTCTTCGAGCCCGTGGTCGTTAGCTGATATTCTTATATTGTGATTATTGTGTTGTACTTTTCCATTCGAGTTGGTAGTGGATTTGTTTCCATCCAACTATCATCTTTAGATACTTCTTATTGAGATCTAGTTTCATAGATACTGGTTATTTATTTATATTGATTTACTGTGGAAGAGATTTAGATTGTACCCTGTGACTTGTGATATATTTTATACCACTTGTGGATTTGATATTCATATTACAGCGTACGTATGAGTTATGGTTTTCATATATTGGAGTTGTCATATCCATGCGGCTGGTATGCTTACATGTCCTAGTCCTATGTATTTTGGGACTGGGGCGTGACATAATGCACGACAATTTGCATATTTAGAATGGATGCACGATATATCAAAGGTTAAGATTAGATGACTTAAAGCACCATCCAATGGTGTGAGTAGGAGGGATGCTTGGAAATACAAAAGAGTGTGAAAATGTCTATATATATATATATATATATATATATATATATATATATATATATATATAGCTGAAGTACTAGCAGGCGAGTGCGGGACGTCCAGCAACGCTTGCTACCGACCTGGAAAGACAGCCGACTTGTCGGATGGTTCGAGATGCCTAGTAAGGCTCGCAATCGAGCTAGAAAGACAGTCATTCCATCACAATGATGTCCAATATGGCTAACAGAGTCAGTGATCTTCATATAGATAAGTCATGCATGCATATCGGTGATCCGCATTCAGAAGAGGAATAACATGTAGGAGTATAATTCACGATACTTTGTACATTTAGATTGGATGCACGATATATAATATAGTTCGAGTAAAACATGTATGAGGCAGAGACACAATCATAACACTTGAATTACATAGATGTTCTTCATTACTTAGTAGATTATTGATTATATTGTTGCGTATGACAGGGAAGGCCGAATGGTAAGAAATGGTAAGACGAACTCAACTATTTACAGTACGACACTCTTATTTCAGACATTGGTATTACTTTCATTATATTGCCATGAAAATGATCCTAAGACAAAGACTAGAAAGACAACATAATCAGTCAGCGCACATAACTAATGAACGTGCATGTTTTATGGCGTGGACAAACGGTCTCCCCACCAGTGCATTCAATGTACTGATACCCAACCAGATTGTATGCAGGGTGCAGGGAGAACTCGCACGGATTCGGAGATCGCTTGACGCATCAAAGGACGCCGGACCGCACTTGGCGTCTTGGAGCGTGGCGCACGGACTTGAAGCTCACATATATGAGACATAATGTATGGGAACATCATCATCCAGAGTGTTTGATTCAGTTGTAAGCCTAAGGGCATATTCATTGTAATGAGAGAGAGAGAGAGAGAGAGTATGAGCGACTTGTAATCTCGGCCTAGCGCCGTTTGCAATCTTTACTTCATATCAATAAAGAATTTGTTTTGGATTCAATACTTGTGTTTATTCTATGTTTCCGCTATGACGACTCTACGAACTAGTTATTAACGGCCGTTTCAGTATTTGTCTTGCGCGGAAGCAACTCTAGGCTCACGCGACATCATGTCCTGATGAGAACGATTGTCTTGCGGAAACGTTGGTGCGGAAGATCAAAACATGATATATATATATATATATATATATATATATATATATATATATATATATTCCTTCTTTTATAGGAACCAGGTAGCCGATGGTCGGATGAAATTGATATGGACCAAAATGTCATTTTTTTAAGAATTCGGTATACTTTTAAGGATCATATCCTACTTATATGTGGGATCGTGACATGTTAGTTATGATGGGAGACTTTCGTATAAATGAGTACGGTTCGAATTTTTTCTGAAAATTTATTTCCTAATTCGATGGAAAAGGCGAATCAAAAAAAAAAAAAAAAAATCATATCCCACTCTCTCCCGATCAGATTAGACGGGATTCAATTCTTGGTCTAAAAGCAGCACTAATTAAGACTTGATTCGGGTTGTTGGGATTTAAAAATGCACCCATGAAAATCAAGAAGCGTCGACCATCTGAAACTTCCACAACAAAGAAAATAAAAAACCACAACTTGCTAAGCACAAATACAACCATATATGTGGTAGTTGTGCCACCAAGACAAAACTCAACCCCTTATATAAAATATAAATGTCTTAGAATCATTTGTTTCAAGATTCAACCCTTATAATTTTTTCAAGAAAAAAATATATAATGAGATTACAAAACCTCCAACACTAACTAGAATTTGTACCTAGCAATGGTTGTCCACCAAACAACTTCGATGACGATCTCTCCGACGAAGTTGACGGAACTATGTTCAAATTTTTTTTTTTATCTTGAATTGCAATACCTGCCACAAATCTCCTCGTATCCACGGGTTGACTCTCCTTAAATCTTCACGCTGAGCATATCAGAGAGATAATCCTTCTCAACCCCTTTAGTAAGGCTAAAAAAGTATAGGTTAGCCCCTAAGCTACTAACACAAATTCGATTTGTCCATAAAGACTAGTAAAATTTCACATTGCGCAAAAATATTCAGGATCAACATATCGTTGGTATACTTAAATGTGCACAAATTTTGTGCAAAATGCTGTTGAAAATTTAAAACAGTATCCAGTATACCGCTGGAGCTGGAATATTGGTATTGTTGTTTTGGCTCCAATCGATCCCGACATTGCAACAACTGATTCGTCGCCTTCATTGACGCTAGAGACTGCCACCCAACTCATATTTGACTGTATTTCCAACACAAATATTAAACATAACATGGATGAATTTAGGGTCAATTTAGATGAATTTTGGGTAGATTTGGGTTTTACTTTTACATGAGTCCAACCTAAATCTGTTCCATTCTGAATGGAATTTTTTTTTCCAAACACACCATTTGCTGCATGACTCCAATAAGGGTCTGTTTGGATGCATGTAGTCCCTCGAAACTGTAAAAGTCTCACTTTCAACATGTTATAATGTATTGTACTCTCTGTTCTAAAAGGCGGCCATCTAGGCGGCGCCTAGGCGCTAGGCACCTGGTACTCATCCGATGTCTGCCTAGGCGTTCGCCTAGTCCCCTGACGCTCGACTACACATATTTTAGTATTTAATGGACTTTTTTTTGCAATTTTCAGTTTTTTTTTATATTTTTTAAACCGTCTAGATCTAGGCGGCCACCTGGACAGCCGTCTAGGCGGACTAGGCGCTAGGGACAGTTGTCCGCCCGCCTAGCACCTAACTCTTTTTACAACCTCGATTATACTTGCACCATATATCACAGATACATAGTTTTTTTGTCTCCCGGAAGTAAGGAGTTTGAAACTCATTTTGTTTGAATGGTGACATTAAAGTGTAGGTAAGAATTTAAAAAAAAAAGGACTTTCAATGTGTTAATATCATCCAATGTAAGTGATATAATCACCATTTTACATCAAAAACTAGAACATCATATAGTTCACATATACGGATTGAATGTCATCTTGAAATATAATCTTGAATACGAAAAATAGTCGCTTGCAATGGAGTTGCAACGACAACTCAACCTCCCCCCGACCTTGTGTAAAAATCTGCATTATTTAAAAAATAAAGTAAAAAGAAGAAATTGTAGATTAATGTAAATGATAGTTTATAGTTGTAGATCTAATTGGCAAGTATAATATTATACGAGTTTCTTGTTTTGTTGGGATATCAAATCATTTAAGTCTTAATGGTTGCCCTGCCTTCAAGTGCCTTGGCATTTTGCAAAATAATCATTGGTTGGTCAGGATTAGATGCATCTAGAAGTATCAAGGAATGATATGCCATCATTGCAATTACATTTTGTCAAAGATTTTAGGTAATGGTACACTATTTTCTAAGCAGATATTGATCTAGTAGAAAATTCCATAGGGAGAAAAAGTATGTATTGTCCATTTCAACTTAAACATGCCAGTGAACTTAAAAGAATTAAAAAATTTGTTAATATGTGTCCTAAAGTGTCATGTCCCAGTCCCAAAATGTCGAGGGACTGGACACGTGACAATGGCCAGCAGCACGCACCGATAGACAACCCAATTTAATGGATCCATCAGGACATGCTTAAGCTGTAGTCTAACAGTAAATAGAGCAAATGTTACAAGTCACAGACTATACTAATCTCATCCACAACAGATAATCACAGATTAAATGCCAGAATAAATGCAAGAGAAAATAAACTAGCATATCTCAACAAGAGTGTCTCGGAAAACAATCCGAGAATAAGTCTGTTACATTAAAGCAAAATAGACATGAATTAAAGTACTGGAAATGGAAATATCTGAGTATGTAAAGCCAATACTCAGGAGAAGTCTTCGGCCACGATCTCGTCCTCGGTTCCTGGTTCTGCTCCGAGAAGTGCTCCTGTCCCGTATACCTCGGGGTAGATTTCTTCAGCTAATCCTGGGGACATAATCTGAATCCAGGTCCTCAGGGGACATAACAAGGTACAGATAATACAAGCCAAAATAAATGCAGTGCAGCACTAAATAAAACAGCAGGGTAAACTATGTAACCAACTATGTGATATGCAAGTTGAGAGCATCACTAGAACTCAGGCTGAAGCCACTACAAGCTCTGTGTCGGGGAGCCGGTAGCAGCAATAACTATGAATTATACTATGAAATATACTATGTTTTATATATATGAGATCAGCCTGTAGCCTGTGTGTCTCTCCCCACCCAATGAAATCACACGTCTCATGTCCACGATGCCTCATGTCCATGTCACGCACGACTATAACTAATGCAGCAAGTCTGATAGCTATGAATCAAATGTCTATGAATGTAATGTCTATGTCATAAAACATGTATCCTATACAGAATCACCTTGAATGTCTCAGGAAGACTCTGTCTCATGAATAGTGTCAAGTGTTCTGGGTTCTGATGTACTTGATAAGACAAGTACGAGAATGTAAAGGGTCACGATATCCATGTCTATATGACAATACACAACGCCGCGTACGGTGTTGGCACCCGACTATGAATCGGACGCTAAGTAAAGTCACACGGTCCTAGGTCAAGCATGAACCACAATATATATATATATATATATAAGCCAAGGAAATAAGTAACAAAGACTGCAAATTTTGGCGAGGTACACTCGCCTGTGGTTCCGGCTCCAATTGTGGCTCTGACTTCAGCGGGATTTGCAGGCAGTATTCCGGTTGCTGAAACAAACATTACCATCAGATCCAAAAAATATCAATCAGCTAGAAACGTCTGTCCTTGAGTCCAATTTGGAGACAAGGGCAGAAATGGCAATTTCGGGTCAAAACGGGGTCCACATGTGGCCCGCTTTGCACCGAAAATGTGTCAGGGTCAAAGGTCTCCAAATTCGCCAAACTTAGTGTCAACAGGTCAGGAACGGTGATACGAACCCAACGGAACTTTCAGAATTGGATTCCGATGAGCCGATCACAAAATCGCCCGTCGAGTGGAGCCTGTGGGGCCCACGACACGCGATTTTGTCAATGTTCTCAGAATCGAACCAAACTTGGGTCACAGGACCAGCGTATCGCTACGAGTCCGATGGCGCATGTTTTGTTTCAATCCGATGTGTGTACACAAAGTTAGGGCACATTCCAGAACTGACGGACACGGGACGGTGTCCGCGGATACGCGTTGATTTCGGTGTGCACGCACACCCGAATCGACTTCTGCGAAATCCCACACGTCCGTATCAACGACGCGCACGTATCTGTGAAGACCGCACGCGACCAAGTCGTCCCGTTTGGCGGGGCGTACCCAGTTCCGGGGTGAATCAGGGCGTTATTTTTTCTGTTTTAGGATCGCGGTTCGCGATCGCCACAGGACACGATGCCCTGAGCGGGTTGCACGGGCACCGAGGGGGTCATGCAGGCTACGCGACGCAACTGACGGAATCGAAAACAGAGCTACGAGGAGAAAGATACAGGTACCTGAACGGGGCTCGAAAAACCGAATTTTACCGTGTCCGACACTTGTCTCTGTGTCTTGGTCGTGTCCGCGTGTCCCGAGACAGGGGAAGACTCGCCGGGCTGCTGCCGGAGGGGGGCGTTGCACACTGTCGGAGTCGTACAGCGGGGCGGGCTGGACCGGAGGCTGCTGTTGCTGAAGCGGCGAGTACTGCGGCCGGCCGGAGACTCACGCGGGCCGGAGTTCTCAGCCGGGGCGGGGGATGCGGGGTTCTAGGGTTCGAGGGGCGAAGGAGTTAGGGGAGGCCGGCGGAGTGGTGGGAGGAAGGAGGGGAGATGGCGGAGGTGCGGCGCCGGAGCTAGGGGAAGAGGTGGCCGGAGTAGGGTTCCGGCGGGACGCGGGCACAGAACGTGGGGGAGAAGGGTTCCCGCGGGTCGGGTCTGCGGGTTCGGGTCTGGCCGACCCGACCCGATAGCCTACCGGGCTGTGCTCGATTTGGGCTGGGCTCGGTTGGGCTGGGATTTTGGTTTATTTGGAAAATAAAATAATTAATAATAATAATAAATATAGTTTTTAGGTGATATAAAATAGGTCCGGGGCCCAATAAATTTCCAGAAAATTATCCTAAGTCCAGTTTTTCATTTTACACCCAAAAATATTATTTTCATAATATGATAATATTACTTATTATTATTTAAAAATTATTTAATAATTAAAACCCTAATTTTAATTACAGAAAATTTCCAGAAAATTTCAGAAAATTATGAAAAATCCAAATTTAAAAATTCTTGAAAAATCAGGGGGCTTACAATCTACTCCCCTTAAGATGATTGCGTCCTCACAATCAAAGAATAACCGGTCAACATAGATGATGCGGTCGCAAGCACGGTTCGAAACACGTCACAAGATACTTAGGAAAATATCGTTTCCCTAAGAATGAAAGTTTTGCACTTTCCAGAGTAAAGAAATCTAGTTAAAGCAAGAGACTACAAGTTTTAGAAAACTAGGTTATTATTAACAAGTTGCAAATTACTAGGTTGAGACTGAGGTCACGAACCAATAGGCACGAGCTAAAACAAGACTAGAAACGGATAACTACGAATCACTTACGCGCATTAGCTACTCCAAGAGTCTGCGCGTCCTCCACGGTCATCGCGAAAGCTTGTCCGCGTCCTTGTGGTGGATTCCTCTGCTGCTGCTGGGCCTGTTGGAAGAGTGCTGCCTGAGGTACCAGAGGTGGCCTCGGTGCTGGTAAAGCTGGTTGGTTTGCCCTTGGTGCTCCATCTCGATGCTGTGGATAATCCTTGGCTATGTGTTGATTGGTTCCGCAAATTAAGCATAATCCCAACTTGCGTCTGCAGTCCTTCTCGACATGGCCTATCTTGCCGTAGTAGTGACAGGTAGGAAGGGTCTGCGAAGCTGCCCTGGGTGGCTGGTTCGTGTGAGATCTCTTTGCAGATTCTCCTGGTGGTGCTCTGTCTGGTGCTGATGTGATTGGCCGCTTGAGGCGAGACTCTCTCCTGGTGACGCGTTCCATGCGTCGGGCTGCAGCGAGAACGTCCGAGTAGGAGGTAGGTGCGACGGATCCGATGAGTCTCTGCAGATCAAAGTTCAGTCCGTCGAAGAACTTCTCAGCCTTTTCTTCTTCTGTCGGGATCAGGGTTGGGGCGAAGCGGCTCAGACGAATGAATTTTGCGTTGTACTCTTCCACCATCATAGCTCCTGAGTGAGGCGATTGAACTTGTCCCAAAGTTCTGATCGTGCGATAGCCGGAATGTACATCTCCTGGAAGAGTCTGGAGAACTCCTCCCAAGTGACTCGGTCTGGTCCGAGTCGCGTCTCCTCAGATAACCACCAGTGGTGCGCATTGCCTGTCAATTGCATTCTGACGGCAGTCATCCAACGTTCCCGTGGAAGCTCAGCTGCTTCAAGTTGATGCCGAATGTTGGTGAGCCATTCATGAACTTCTGTGGGCTCTTCCTTGCCTGAGAAGGTACGGGGCTTCAGTTGGCGGAAGTCAGTGATGGAGCCCGTCGATGGCCGTCGAGCTGGTAGGTTGGCCTGCTCCAGTGCAGTTACGATGCTGCTCCTCAAGAAGTTAACCTCACGATGCTGAGCCTCGTGTTGGACTTGTTGCTGGGCTTGCATCATCGCGTAGATCATTTGGAATATCTGCTGCCCGTCAATCGGCTGCCCTTGTGGGAGTACGGGCGTCGGTGGAACGAACTGCGCGGAGGTGGGATATCATCACACCGGAATCTGGAGGTAGGTTGACCTGCCTGCTGGCTCTGTTGAGTGGATGGAACTCCACCGACTGGTGTCACTTCGTCGTCATAGGTGACACTTGTAGCTTGTGGTGTTCCTGCGGGAGTCTCGTTGCACTCTTGTGGGTCCATTTCCCTGCATCTAAAATAAATAATAAGAGGCGCACAGGAATCAAGGCAGGATGCAAGTCAATAAATTAATTCGAATAGATATCAAGAACGATTCAAGCAAGTGGATGAGATCCTAGAACTTATCCTATTTTATTGCAGGCCTGTTCGGTCCCTAAGTTGAAACCGAACAATTTAGTCGTTGACCTGCATGGGCCACCACAAAAACCATGTCACGCCCCAGTCCCAAAATGCCGAGGGACTGGACACGTGGCAATGGCCAGCAGCACGCACTGATGGACAACCCAATTTAATGGATCCATCAGGGCATGCTTAAGCTGTAGTCTAACAGTAAATAGAGCAAATGTTACAAGTCACAGACTATACTAATCTCATCCACAACAGATAATCACAGATTAAATGTCAGAATAAATGCAAGAGAAAATAAACTAGCATATCTCAACAAGAGTGTCTCGGAAAACAATTCGAGAATAAGTCTGTTACATCAAAGCAAAATAGACATGAATTAAAGTAATGGAAATGGAAATATCTGAGTATGTAAAGCCAATACTCAGGAGAAGTCTTCGGCCACGATCTCGTCCTCGGTTCCTGGTTCTGCTCCGAGAAGTGCTCCTGTCCCGTATACCTCGGGGTAGATTTTTTCAGCTAATCCTGGGGACATAATCCGGATCCAGGTCCTCAGGGGACATAACAAGGTACAGATAATACAAGTCAAAATAAATGCAGTACAACACTAAATGAAACAGCAGGGTAAACTATGTAACCAACTATGTGATATGCAAGTTGAGAGTATCACTAAAACTCAGGCTGAAGCCACTACAAGCTCTGTGTCGGGGAGCCGGTAGCAGCAATAACTATGAATTATACTATGAAATATACTATGTTTTATATATATGAGATCAGCCTGTAGCCTGTGTGTCTCTCCCCACCCAATGAAATCACACGTCTCATGTCCACGATGCCTCATGTCCATGTCACGCACGACTATAACTAATGCAGCAAGTCTGATAGCTATGAATCAAATGTCTATGAATGTAATGTCTATGTCATAAAACATGTATCCTATACAGAATCACCTTGAATGTCTCAGGAAGACTCTGTCTCATGAATAGTGTCAAGTGTTCTGGGTTCTGATGTACTTGATAAGACAAGTACGAGAATGTAAAGGGTCACGATATCCATGTCTATATGACAATACACAATGCCGCGTACGGTGTTGGCACCCGACTATGAATCGGACGCTAAGTAAAGTCACACGGTCCTAGGTCAAGCATGAACCACAATATATATATATATATATAAGCCAAGGAAATAAGTAACAAAGACTGCAAGTTTTGGCGAGGTGCACTTGTCTGTGGTTCCGGCTCCAATTGTGGCTCTGACTTCAGCGGGATTTGCAGGCAATATTCCGGTTGCTGAAACAAACATTACCATCAGATCCAAAAAATATCAAGCAGCTAGAAATGCCTGTCCATGAGTCCAATTTGGAGACAAGGGCAGAAATGGCAATTTCGGGTCAAAACGGGGTCCACATGTGGCCCGCTTTGCACCGAAAAACGTGTCAGTGTCAAAGGTCTCCAAATTCGCCAAACTTAGTGTCAACATATCAGGAACGGTGATACAAACCCAACGGAACTTCCAAAATTAGATTCCGATGAGCCGATCACAAAATCGTCCGTCGAGAGGAGCCTGTGGGGCCCACGACACGCGATTTCGTCAATGTTCTCAGAATCGAACCAAACTTGGGTCACAGGACCAGCGTATCGCTACGAGTCCGATGGCGCATGTTTTGTTTCAATCCGACGTGTGTACACAAAGTTAGGGTGCGTTGCAGAACTGACGGATACGGGACGGTGTCCGCGGATACGCGTTAATTTCGGTGTGCACGCACACCCGAATCAACTTCTGCGAAATCCCACACGTCCGTATCAATGACGCGCACGTATCTGTGAAGACCGCACGCGACCAAGTCGTCCCGTTTGGCGGGGCGTACCCAGTTCCGGGGTGAATCAGGGCGTTATTTTTCCTGTTTTAGGATCGCGGTTCGCGATCGCCACAGGATGCGATGCCCCGAGCGGGTTGCACGGACACCGAGGGGGTCATGCAGGCTACGCGACGCAACTGACGGAATCGAAAACAGAGCTACGAGGAGAAAGATACAGGTACCTGAACGGGGCTCAAAAAACCAAATTTTATCGTGTCCGACACGTATCCGACACTTGTCTCTGTGTCTTGGTCGTGTCCGCGTGTTCGGAGACAGGGTAAGACTCGCCGGGCTGCTGCCGGAGGGGGGGTTGCACGCTGCCGGAGTCGCACAGCGGGGCGGGCTGGACCGGAGGCTGCTGTTGCTGAAGCGGATAGTACTGCGGCCGGCCGGAGACTCACGCGGGCCGGAGTTCTCAGCCGGAGCGGGGGATGCGGGATTCTAGGGTTCGAGGGGCGGAGGAGTTAGGGGAGGCCGGCGGAGTGGTGGGAGGAAGGAGGGGAGATGGCGGAGGTGCGGCGCCGGAGCTAGGGGAAGAGGTGGCCGGAGTAGGGTTCCGGCGGGGCTAGGGTTTTGGTTTGGGGAAATGAGGGAGGAGATGGAGGGATTTATAGGGGAAGGCTGCGGGGAGGAGGCCGGAAGAGGCGGAGAGAGGGGGTCGTGGAGCGAGGGCCGCCGAAGTCGCCGGCGACGTGGCCGGAGTAGCGGCGCGGGACTCGGGCACAGAACTTGGGGGAGAAGGGTTCCCGCGGGTCGGGTCTGCGGGTTCGGGTCTGGCCGACCCGACCCGACCCGATAGCCAACCGGGCTGGGCTCGGTTTGGGCTGGGCTCGGTTGGGCTGGGGTTTTGGTTTATTTGGAAAATAAAATAATTAATAATAATAATAAATATAGTTTTTAGGTGATATAAAATAGGTCCGGGGCCCAATAAATTCTCAGAAAATTACCCTAAGTCCAGTTTTTTATTTTACACCCAAAAATATTATTTTTATAATATGATAATATTACTTATTATCATTTAAAAATCATTTAATAATTAAAACCCTGATTTTAATTACAGAAAATTCCCAGAAAATTCCAGAAAATTATGAAAAATCCAAATTTAAAAATTCTTGAAAAATCAGGGGGTTTACATAAAGATACATGTTAATATATTGATAAATATATAACATTGATAAATGTACTATTTATATTTGTACTTCAATCATCAATTTACTAATATATCTTTTACTTAAAATGTGTATTAATAAATTTAAAATGTGCATTGATAAATGTGCTGATGGAAGCATATAAATTGTACATTTATCAATATGTTAACATGCGTCCTTAACATGTTAACCAAACTCGATAATCGAAGATGCCAACGTGTTGAGGCTTGAACATTCAAATTTTGTTGATTTCATTGAACTTGGAGATACAACCTTCAAAAAGTCTATAATTATGTTATCCGTTAGTCGTTGCTCTATCCCATGTGGGTGGGTGTCACGCCCCAGTCCCAAATACCGAGGGACTGAACGCGTGATAATGGCCAGCAGCATGCACCGATGGACAAACCCAATTTAATGGATCCATCGGGCATACTTAAGCTGTATTACATCAGTCAGGGTTTTACTATTCTCATCCACAGAATAAAGATAGTACATCAACAGAAGAAATATTAACTACAACCAGATAAAGTAAATAAAATCGGAGAACAATCCCATATTAAGTCTGTTTACAAGAGTTCATTTCAACAGGAATTTTAAGAGTTTATTAGCCAAAGACAATGAGCATGGAATAAGCAGTTGTTCAGGAGAAGTCCTCAGCGATCACCTCGTCCTCAGGTTCAGGTACTGCTCCAAGTAGTGCCCCTGTTCCGTACACCTCAGGGTAGATCTCGTCTGCTATAACTGGAGAACAAAACCAGGTCCTCAGAGGGACGTAACAAGGTACAGAAGAATACGAGCCATAATACAGTGAATGAATATGCAAGTCAACCAAGATGTTAAACTCAAGAGTAGCATCAGAAATTAATAAGTCTAAGACAGTGGCATGCCGATGTTACTATCAAACAAATCTGGGTAAATAATTAAACTAGCTAAGTGATCATGCAAGTTGAGAGTTATTAATCATACTTCAGGCTGAGACTACTACAGGATCAGTGACAAGAAACCATAGCAGTATTTTTCTCGAAGGGCCAGTACAGGTGCCAAAGCTCTGTGTCAGAGACTAGGACACTTCCAGATAACCATATATATATAATATAATCAGCCTTGATATGGTAATACTTTCCCCACCCAATGTAATCTTACGTCACAGTTCTCAATGTTCATGTTACGCAAGATTAAAACTAATGCAGTCAGTCATGTTCTAAGGAAATAAGCTTAAGTCATGAAATTTATATCTTATACAAACCCCCTTGAATAATCAGGAAGATTATGTATCATGCTTTGTGTCAGGTATCCTGGGTTTAATTTACTTGATAGGACAAGTTCAACAGTCACAGAAATTAAAGCAAGAGAATCAAAATGAATCAATAAACTGCATTTTATGGCAATGTACACTTGCCTGGGTTTCCTGTTTCAATTATAGCTCGAGCTTCAGCTGGATTTCCAAGAAGTACTCCGGTTGCTGAAACAAACATCACCAACAGATTCAGAAAATATTAATCAGCTAGGATCGCCTGTCCTTGAGTCCAATTTGGAGACAAGGGCAAAAACGTCATTTCCGGGGCAAGGCGGGGTCCAAATGTGGGCCGCTTTGTACCGAAAAATACGTCAGGGTCAAAGGTCTCAAAAATAGTCCAACTTAGTGTCAATAGGTCTGGAACGATGATACAAACCCAACGGAACTTCCAGAATTGGATTCCGATGAGCCTTTCTCAAAATCGTCCGTCAGGTGGAGCCTGTGGGGCCCACGACACGCGATTTTTTCAACGTTCTCAGAATCGAACCAAACTTGACCCACAGGACCAGCGTATTGCTACGAGTCCAATGGCACAAGTTTCGTCTCGATCCGACATGTGTACACTAAGTTACAGCTAAAAACAGAAAGTACGGATACGGGGTGTTGTCCGCGGATACGCACTGATTTCGGTGTGCACGCACATCCGAATCAGCTTCTGCGAAAGCCCGTACGTCCGTATCAACGACGCACATGTATCTGTGAAGTCCGCACGCGACCAAGTCGTCCCGTTTGGCGGGGCGTACTCGATACCGGGGTGAAACAGGGCTAAGTTTTTCCTGTTTTTGGATCGCGGTGTGCGATCACCACAGGACGCGATGCCCCGAGCGGTTTGTCCGGACACCGAGAGGGTCATACAGGCTACGCGATAAAATTTACGGAATCGAATTCCGAGCTACGAGCAAAAAGTTATGAATACCTGAAGTGGGTCTGAAAATCCGAGTCCTTCGTGTCCTCTTGTCCTGTGTCCACCCTAGGTTTTATGGTTTACTGATCCAATTTGCCGGTGTTGGCCGGAGGAGGGCGGAACGGTCTTGCCGGAGCCGGATGGATGGAGGCACGACGGCTGGAGCGTTGCTACGCCGAGCTGCGGCGGGGGAGATCCGAGCTCCGCCTAGGGCTGCTGGTCGGCCGGATCAAGAGTGGGCGGGGCTGTGGAGGTCCTGGGAGGTGTCGGCTAGGATTGAGGAGTGCTCGGCCGGAGTTCTGGAGGCTAGGCGTCGGGTTGTCAGCGGTCCGGCGAAGCTAGGGCGGTCGGCACGGCGAGGCTAGGGGTCGGGTTGGAGGAGGGTCCGGCTTTATATAGGAGAGATGGGGGAGAGGGAGCGGCCGTCCGGTGAGGGGGAGGGGAAGGGCCAGCGGACGGCGGCGGCGGGTTCTGGAAGTCGGAGCGGTGGCGGCGGCCGTTGCGAAGCCGGAGCGGCGCCAGGGAGGTGAACGGGCGGCGGGTCGGCAGCGGTTTGGGGGAGATGAAGTGGTAGCGGGTCGGGCGGGCGGTCGGGTCGGGTCAGGCGGATCCGACCCGATCCGAAATCATTAGACGGGTCGGGTTATGGGTTAACGGGTCGGGTCTGGGTTGGACCCGGATCCGACCCGATAGGAATTGGGTTTGGTTTATTTAATAAAAACCTGGTTTATTTGGGTTTAATAATTAAATTAGTATTTAGGGCTTTTAAAATTCATCCGGGGTCCAATAAATTTCCAGAAAAATACCCCATGCTCGGTTTTCTGTTTTACACCATAAAATATTATTTTCATAATAATTTAATAATATTTATTATCATTTAAAAATCCTTTAATAATTAAAACACCTGATTTAAATTACAGAAAAATCCAAGATAATTCCAGAAAAATTGTAAAAATCCAAATTAAAATTCTCTTGAAAAATCAGGGGGATTACAATATACCCCCCTTAAGAGGATTGCGTCCTCGCAATCAAAGATTAACCGGTCAACAGAGATGACACGGTTGCAAAATTTATTTGAATCAGAAAAATCAAGGTTGAGAGTGACACCTAGGAAAAATTATTTTCCCAAGCATTAAAAGTTATACAATTTCCCAAATGTGGGAAATCTAGAAAGTTACAGTTTTAGAAAACCAGGTTATTTTCAAAACTTATCAGGTCAACAATTCTAGGTTATTATCAAGTTCAAAATTACTAGGTTAACACTTAGGTTATCAATTATTAACAAGTTAGAATTATTAGGTTAAGTTGTCAGGTCAAGTCTGGGGTCACGAACCAGCAGGCACGAACTACAGAAATGCTAGGAACGGAATAACTATAAAGACTTACTCGCATTAGCAATTCCATAGTTCTGCGCGTCTCCCACAGTCATTGCAAAAACTTGGCCGCGTCCTTGAGGTGGTGCTCTCTGTTGTTGCTGGGTTTGCTGGTAGGGTGCTGCTTGATGTGCCAAGGGTGGCCTTGGTTGATGTCCTCCTGGTGCTGGTAGAGCTTGTGGGTTCGCTCTTGGTGCTTCTCTACGCTCAGGGCAATCCTTCACTGCATGCTGTCTGGATCCGCAACCTAAGCACAGTCCGTGTTTACGTCTACACTCCTTCTCAACATGGCCTATCTTGCCGCAGTAATAACAAGTAGGAAGAGTCAGGATTTTGGATGCAGATCCCTGTGGTGCTTGTTGCAGATGAGGTTTCTTGGCAGCTTCTCCATTGTTTGCTCTGGCTGGTACTGATGTGGAAGGCCTCTTCAGACTGGTTTCTCTCCTAGTGACGCGCTCCATGCGTCGAGCTGCAGCAAGGACGTCGGTGTACGAAGTTGGTGCGACAGATCCAATCAGTTTCTGTAGTTCGATGTTGAGTCCGTCGAAAAACTTTTCGGCCTTCTCTACTTCTGTCGGGATCAAGGTAGGAGCGAAGCGACTCAGACGAATGAACTCGGCGTTGTATTCTTCCACCGTCATAGCTTCCTGAGTGAGGCGATTGAACTTGTCCCGAAGTTCAGATCGAGCGATAGCAGGTATGTACATCTCCTGGAAGAGTCTGGAGAACTCTTCCCAAGTAACTCGGTCTGGTCCGAGCCTGGTCTCTTCGGATAGCCACCAGTGATGAGCATTGTCCGTCAATTGCATTCTGACGGCGGTCATCCAACGTTCTCTTGGTAGTTCAGTTGCTTCTAATTGATGCCGAATATTGGTGAGCCATTCATGCACTTCTGTTGGTCCCTCCTTGCCAGAGAAAGTACGGGGCTTTAGCTGGCGGAAGTCTGTGATAGAGCCCGTCGGTTGCCTTCTAGCTGGTAGGTTGGCCTGCTCCAGTGCATTTACTAGGCTGTTCCTCAAGTACTCAGCCTCACGACGTTGGGCTTCGGTTTGAACTTGTTGCTGAGCCTGCATCATTGCGTAGAACATCTGGAACATCTGCTGTCCGTCCATTGCTTGGCCTGGTGGAAAGACAGGCATCTGTGGAGTGAACTGGGGCGGAGGTGGAATATCATCACGCCGGAATCGGGAAGCCTGTGGATCTGCTTGGCTGCTTCGGTGAGTAGAGGGATCTCCACTCAGTAACGTCACTTCATCTTCTCCGTAAGTGACTTCAGCACCTACTGGTGTTCTGGCTGGAGTTCCGTCATTTTCTCGTGGATCCATTACTCTGCATCAACAATAATCTATAAGAGGCGCACAGGAATCAAGGCAAGATGCAAGTCAAAATTAGTTCGAATACGATACAGATATCAAAAACGATTCAAGCAAGTGGATGAGATCCTAAAAACTTATCCTTTATTGCAGGCCTGTTCGGTCCCTAAGTTGAAATCGAATATTTTAGTCGTTGACCTGCATGGGCCACCACAAAAACCATGTCACGCCCCAGTCCCAAATACCGAGGGACTGAACGCGTGATAATGGCCAGCAGCATGCACCGATGGACAAACCCAATTTAATGGATCCATCGGGCATACTTAAGCTGTATTACATCAGTCAGGGTTTTACTATTCTTATCCACAGAATAAAGATAGTACATCAACAGAAGAAATATTAACTACAACCAGATAAAGTAAATAAAATCGGAGAACAATCCCATATTAAGTCTGTTTACAAGAGTTCATTTCAACAGGAATTTTAAGAGTTTATTAGCCAAAGACAATGAGCATGGAATAAGCAGTTGTTCAGGAGAAGTCCTCAGCAATCACCTCGTCCTCAGGTTCAGGTACTGCTCCAAGTAGTGCCCCTGTTCCGTACACCTCAGGGTAGATCTCGTCTGCTATAACTGGAGAACAAAACCAGGTCCTCAGAGGGACGTAACAAGGTACAGAAGAATACGAGCCATAATACAGTGAATGAACATGCAAGTCAACCAAGATGTTAAACTCAAGAGTAGCATCAGAAATTAATAAGTCTAAGACAGTGGCATGCCGATGTTGCTATCAAACAAATCTGGGTAAATAATTAAACTAGCTAAGTGATCATGCAAGTTGAGAGTTATTAATCATACTTCAGGCTGAGACTACTACAGGATCAGTGACAAGAAACCATAGCAGTGTTTTTCTCGAAGGGCCAGTACAGGTGCCAAAGCTCTGTGTCAGAGACTAGGACACTTCCAGATAACCATATATATATAATATAATCAGCCTTGATATGGTAATACTCTCCCTACCCAATGTAATCTTACGTCACAGTTCTCAATGTTCATGTTACGCAAGATTAAAACTAATGCAGTCAGTCATGTTCTAAGGAAATAAGCTTAAGTCATGAAATTTATATCTTATACAAACCCCCTTGAATAATCAGAAAGATTATGTATCATGCTTTGTGTCAGGTGTCCTGGGTTTAATTTACTTGATAGGGCAAGTTCAACAGTCACAGAAATTAAAGCAAGAGAATCAAAATGAATCAATAAACTGTATTTTATGGCAAGGTACACTTGCCTGGGTTTCCTGTTTCAATTATAGCTCGAGCTTCAGCTGGATTTCCAAGCAGTACTCCGGTTGCTGAAACAAACATCACCAACAGATCCAGAAAATATTAATCATCTAGGATCACCTGTCCTTGAGTCCAATTTGGAGACAAGGGCAAAAATGTCATTTCCGGGGCAAGGCGGGGTCCAAATGTGGGCCGCTTTGTACCGAAAAATGCGTCAGGGTCAAATGTCTCAAAAATAGTCCAACTTAGTGTCAACAGGTCAGGAACGATGATACGAACCCAACGGAACTTCCAGAATTGGATTCCGATGAGCCTTTCTCAAAATCGCCCGTCGGGTGGAGCCTGTGGGGCCCACGACACGCGATTTTTCCAACATTCACAGAATCGAACCAAACTTGACCCACAGGACCAGCGTATTGCTACGAGTCCAATGGCGCAAGTTTCGTCTCGATCCGACGTGTGTACACTAAGTTACAGCTAAAAATAGAAAGTACGGATACGGGGTGTTGTCCGCGGATACACACTGATTCCGGTGTGCACGCACATCCGAATCAGCTTCTGCGAAAGTCCGCACGTCCGTATCAATGACGCACACGTATCTGTGAAGTCCGCACGCGACCAAGTCGTCCCGTTTGGCGGGGCGTACTCGATACCGGGGTGAAACAGGGCTAAGTTTTTCCTGTTTTTGGATCGCGGTGTGCGATCACCACAGGACGCGATGCCCCGAGCGGTTTGTCCGGGCACCGAGAGGGTCATACAGGCTACGCGATAAAATTTACGGAATCGAATTCCGAGCTACGAGCAAAAAGTTATGAATACCTGAAGTGGGTCTGAAAACCCGAGTCCTTCATGTCCTCGTGTCCTGTGTCCACCCTAGGTTGTAGGGTTTACTGATCCAATTTGCCGGTGTTGGCCGGAGGAGGGCGGAACGGTCTTGCCGGAGCCGGATGGATGGAGGCACGACGGCCGGAGCGTTGCTACGCCGAGCTGCGGCGGGGGAGATCCGAGCTCCGCCTAGGGCTGCTGGTCGGCCGGATCAAGAGTGGGCGGGGCTGTGGAGGTCCTGGGAGGTGTCGGCTAGGATTGAGGAGTGCTCGGCCGGAGTTCTGGAGACTAGGCGTCGGGTTGTCAGCGGTCCGGCGAAGCTAGGGCGGTCGGCACGGCGAGGCTAGGGGTCGGGTTGGAGGAGGGTCCGGCTTTATATAGGAGAGATGGGGGAGAGGGAGCGGCCGTCCGGTGAGGGGGAGGGGAAGGGCCAGCGGACGGCGGCGGCGGGTTCTGGAAGTCGGAGCGGTGGCGGCGGCCGTTGCGAAGCCGGAGCGGCGCCAGGGAGGTGAACGGGCGGCGGGTCGGCAGCGGTTTGGGGGAGATGAAGTGGTAGCGGGTCGGGCGGGCGGTCGGGTCGGGTCAGGCGGATCCGACCCGATCCGAAATCATTAGACGGGTCGGGTTATGGGTTAACGGGTCGGGTCTGGGTTGGACCCGGATCCGACCCGATAGGAATTGGGTTTGGTTTATTTAATAAAAACCTGGTTTATTTGGGTTTAATAATTAAATTAGTATTTAGGGCTTTTAAAATTCATCCGGGGTCCAATAAATTCCCAGAAAAATACCCCATGCTCGGTTTTCTGTTTTACACCATAAAATATTGTTTTCATAATAATTTAATAATATTTATTATCATTTAAAAATCCTTTAATAATTAAAACACCTGATTTAAATTACAGAAAAATCCAAGATAATTCCAGAAAATTCCAGAAAAATTGTAAAAATCCAAATTAAAATTCTCTTGAAAAAGCAGGGGGATTATAGTGGGCGTTTTACTTTCTTAAAGTTTCTTACCACACTTTAATGTGACATTTGGTTCAAGTTTTGGAGGCTTGAAAATAGGTTTTATATTTCTTATCCTTATTTGGTATGTCTAGGATTGAGGATTG
The DNA here is from genome assembly GCA_036927795.1 of Iris macrosiphon. NCBI lineage: Eukaryota > Viridiplantae > Streptophyta > Magnoliopsida > Asparagales > Iridaceae > Iris > Iris macrosiphon. Next base: position 349,713,258 of record JAYESA010000004.1, read on the forward strand.
AAAATAGAAATGACTTCATATTTTCATTGTTGTGGAAAATTAACTTCCAAGGTCCTCATTGAAAATAGTTTTGCTTTTTTAGAAATATTGTTTGAATATTTTGTTTTGAGAATAACATCCTCATTTTACTTTCAAAATTTTAACTTTTGAAATTTTAACTTTTAACTTTTATCTCATACATATAAATTTAGGTAACAGAAACATGAAAGAATATTTATGGAAAAGTAAATAAATTAAGATTTATTTTTTGGATTTTTTCATTTAAAGTAATAAAATATTATATATTTATAAATAACGGGAAAAGATTGGGGGAATTGCAGAGGGGGGGACCACTCGCCAACTCAGTTGGCGAGCTGCTGAGTTGGCGAGCATCTCGCCAACTGAGTTGGCGGGGCACTCTCCTCGAGAGGCCCGCTCGCCAACTCAGTTGGCGGGCCAGTGAACGTTGGCTTTTCAGCCGTTGGGCAACGGCTATATTCTCTTCCTATATAAACACACACCCCCCCCAAACACTACCCCAAACACTCCTCACACCACATTCTTCTCCTATTTTCACAACTTCCTCCTCTTGATATTTACTGGCGATGGCTACCCGCAATGACGGTCGTATTCCTGGCGGACCGACTACCGCGCTTATTATTAAGCAACGTGAAGAGCACATTTCTAGTCAGATATTTACTGGCGAGGTAATTTTTGAAATTACAAGTTGTCAACTTTATTAATGTATATGTTTTTTATAATGCCTATGTTTACTTTATTAATGCATATATTTTTTATAGTTATACGACCATGATAATGCTTTACGAACCCGGATCCACGTACATTGGCGGTGTGAAAGGAATTATCGTACGTGGGAGCTTAATCCAGCTCAAAAGGCTTTGGTGGAATCCTTTGGATTCCACTATATAGATCGTGTTAGATATTTAATTCACGATCTTCATTTAGATGTAAGCCTTGCGGAGCATTGGTGGCCAGAACGCAACACTTTTCAACTCCCATTCGGCGAGATGACGATCACCCTTTTTGATGTGGCGAATATACTAGGGTTACCTATTAAAGGTAATGCTATATATTTTGATCCGCACTTAAAGGGATCTGATCTGATCCGGAGTTATCTTGGTGTTAGCCCTCCTTCAGGTCTAAAAGACGGCAATTATGTGAAATTTTCATGGCTCCGTGGCAACTTTATAGACCTACATCAAACTATTGATGGGGTGGTTGATGTAGATGAAAATCGGGTATGTATTTTTTTTTAGTAAATTTGTTTATTACTTAATTTAGTGGTGCAATTCTATATAACACTTAATAAATTCAGGTCATTCGTTGCACTAGAGCGTATCTGCTCTGTTTATGTGGTACAATTCTATTTTCCGATGCATCGGAAAGTATGGTAAATGTGCAGCTTTTACCATTCTTGGATGATCTGACCAAACCTACTGAGCATGCGTGGGGAGCTGCTACTCTTGCATTTTTGTACGCCAATCTGACAGAATTTGTCAGATCCAATCGCAAGAGTATTTGTGGATGTATTTCACTGATACAGGTATGAATTAAAGACCTTAAAAAGTTAGAGTAATTTTATACGCAAATTATGTTTGTACTAATGTCATTTTTTTGTTTTATAGTTCTGGTCCTATGAGCACTTTTATATTGGTAGGCCTGTTACCAGCATTCTCAGTGATGTTGGAGTATTTCCAGTTGCTATGCGCTGGCCTACAGACGTAGTAGATTATCAACACTACCAATACAGGACTGTATCACTATATCGTAGCCAATTTGATACACTGCGGTATAATCAGGTAATTTTTAAATATGCAATAAATATCTTTAAATTATTTAAGTTTTGATCGTAGATAAACATCACATCATATTGATACAATATCTTTAAATAGGTAACCTGGTTACCGTACTCATGTGAACCTGATGCTCCAGAAATCAAGATGACATCCTATGCATTTAGTTTACACAGATATCATATTATATATGATCGGTTCACCATGTACCATCCGGCAGACCGTGTTCTTCGACAATTCGCAATGGCCCCAATAATTCCCGATGATCCACCGACAGTCGGTTATCAGACATCAAATGCATTACAACGAATCATTGGTCTCGTTGCTGACTGGAATAATCGGTTCGAGAATTATAGTGTCAGGGACATGTCTCCCATACTAAATTCTGCTGAGAAATGTAAGTTATAAGTTACTCATTATTCGTATTGATTTAGTGTAAATAGTTTGTTAAAATTTTGTTTACATTTTGCAGACATAGGTAGCCTAGACTACAGGCGATGGTGGGGATGCCCTCTTATGAGCAACCGAGTATACCACTACGAGGAGCCCAGGTTCAAGACTAGATCTGTAGACGATTCTACTCTGCGTGCTTTTACCGATGGAATACATGATTTGGTATGACTTCATTAAACTTTCAAAAATACATATACATAGATATGATAAATATATTAATTTACGTGTTCTTCAAATTTTAGAGTGTTGTATACCAACAATTTTTGCAACAACATGAGATAAACCTTCACCCACAAGGTCGACTTCTTATGGAGGAACTTGTGACTCGTGTTGAGCATCTGGGTATTGGACGGGAACCGAAAATGCCTCCATTACAATCCCGTCTTCCACCGGACTATCCGACCGACTTAGTACGACAGAGACACTCTCGTCGTCGTCGGCGTCGGGATGCTGCTGAAGCGGGCCCTAGTGACCAGTATGCTGGAGCGGGCCCTAGTGAGCAGTATGCTGGAGCGGGCCCTAGTGAGCAGTATGCTGAAGCGGGCCCTAGTTACCAGTATGCAGGAGCGGATCCGAGTTACCAAACTGCTGGAGATGAAAGCTACCAGATATTCACACAATTTTTTTCGACTCCATCAGCACCGCTGCCTACCCAAACTCAACAAGACGAGGACGAGGATCAGTAGAAAATTTGTAACATTGTATTATTAAAAATTTTGTATGATTTGTAATATTTTTTTATTACAATATTTGGGTATTGAACAATTCTATTTTAATCTCTCGGTTGACTAGTACATCTTCTTCGGTTGTGTCCCATAGCACCACAATTACTGCAACGTAGATCTCTTGTCGATGAATCCCGGGGTTTGATGCGGTTCTTCTTTGGTCTTCCGGCTTTGCGTCTTACATCTGGCACCCCAATTTGTCCTCTTACCAAAGGACCTTGGATTTCGTAGGGAACTGGAATTGGCTCCATTTTTTGAGCGTATACGGTTTTCAAGTTTTCCGTCGAAAATACTGCAGGATAAAAAGTATCAATACTAATATTGCAATATCTACAAACAAAACATGCATGTATACATGGTATATAAGTATGGTACCATCTAAAACATGTACAGGTTCTGTCAGTTATATGAACAATATAGGTTCTACCTGTTGCCCGGTCTATTATTTCAAACTTATAACTATCAATAGCTAATATTTCTAGGTGGTTCTTCTCTTTGATAATAGAAGCCATATTTTTTAACATCTTCGGACAATAATCTGTGTCTATATTTTTAGCAAACTTTCTACGATTGTCATGAAGTGTAATAATCTTGGCTCTAATACCATCGAGAAGTATTGTAATTGGCTTATCTCGTAATTTCTTAATCCAGCTATTGAAACATTCAGCAAGATAATATCAAACACATTCAGCAAGAAGTGTTAATATATAATCTAGGACAAGTAGCATACGCTGTTATCCAATGTTCAAATCGACGACTTTCATCGTTTACACCAATAAGCCAATCGTACAACACTATGTTCTCGGCTTTAATTATATCAAACACACTCTCTGCATCCGTTTTATTATATGATCTAGCAAGCGAGTCTAACAAGCGTTGAAATACTGGTTCTTTTGAAACTTTTTTCATGTTTTGTTTAAAATGTTGAATACAAAAAAAATGAGGAGATGCAGGAAAAATAGCACGAACAGCATTTATTAATCCCTTTTGCTTGTCAGATATAAATGAAATTGCAGTCCAATCATTAAAACAACTTTCAAAAGATATTTTAAGCGAATTTAAAAACCAAGACCAAGAATCACTATTCTCACCTTCAGCAACAGCATAAGCTATAGGATATAATTGATAGTTAGGATCGTGAGCACAAGCAATAAATAAGATACCTTGATATTTAGACGAAAGAAATGTAGCATCAGTACTAATAATTGGTAAACATCCACTTAAAAATCCATCAATACATGACTTAAAATAAATAAAAATTCGTTGGAAGCTATTATTTTCGGCAGTTTTAATAAAACATGTACTACCTGGATTTGTCTCCATAATTCTATAACAATACTCCTCAAGACTAGCGTATGCCTCATCATAACTACCATTAATTTCAGCTAGTGCTGTCTCTCGGGCTCTCCATGCTTTGGAATAACTAACTTGTATACGGTGCTCCCTATATATATCTTTAACAATTTGTGATGGACTGTATGACTGGTTATCTCTAATAATGTCAATTATCATGGTCTTAATCCATGAAGCGGTAGCTAGTCGATGACGTCCTGTACTAAGTCTTCCTAAACAAGAATGACGATTTTCTAATGTACTAACTTTAACTATATCGCCATTTCCAATAGATTTGACATATACTCTCCAATTACAATTCAGTTGATCACAACTATATATAATTCCACGAGCATTATTCATAAGACTAGCTGAACAACTAAAATTATATTTAATTGCTAAATTACTTATAAAGCTTCTAAAGTGAGAACGACTAGGAAATGATTGTCCCTTAAATAATTCATCAGTGATAGCTTTTACAACATCATCATCTACTGTATAACCTACATTTTCAACTAAATCATCACTATTTCCATCGTCGTTGTCACTATCATCATCATGATTAGATTCATCTGATGAATGACCTTCTTGGATAAATGAAACTATTTGTTGAGAAGAACTAGCACCCGAACTAACATGCTGATATTCAGAAAAATATTCATTATTTCTACTATCTAAGGTTGCTGCTACTTTAATAACATATATTTTTATATATCGTGATTGTGAATTAATCTCAAGAATATAATTCCATGCATCTTCACTATCTATCAAAAAACAATTAGAACAAAAATAGACTTCAGAATAAAATCATAATGAATAGAACAACGTTCAATAATATGATTACGTATATTTTCAAAACTAATATTCGGATAAGTTGAAAAAATTATACTTTCTCCTCCTTCGTAATGTAACCCATTTACTTTACCGCCGTGCGAGCATACAATTCTTACGCTACGATCCATGAAGGTTGAGAACTTTTGCTACAGAAAACAGGAGGAGGAAGCTGTGAAAATAGGAGGAGGAAGCTGTGAAAATTTGAGGAGGAGGAGGAGGAGAATGTGTTGTGTGAGGAGTGTTTGGGGGGGGGTGTTTATAGGAGTTGGAGGGAGCCGTTGCCCAACGGCTGAAAAGCCAACGTTCACTGGCCCGCCAACTGAGTTGGCGAGCGGGCCTCTCGAGGAGAGGGCCCCGCCAACTAAGTTGGCGAGATGCTCGCCAACTCAGCAGCTCGCCAACTGAGTTGGCGAGTGGTCCCCCCCTCTGCAATTACCCCAATCTTTTCCCGTTATTTATAAATATATAATATTTTATTACTTTAAATGAAAAAATCCGTTTATTTTTCATATTTTTAACCTAACATAATCAAACATGGATATAAAAATATTGAATTCTTTTTTCATAAAAAATAAATAATAAATAAATTTCTAAAAATATAAAACCTTGATCCAACCGATCCCTAAATATTTATTTAATATTTTTCCCAACACAATGCTTTCTTTATGAGAATCCCCCTCATTTTGGTCCAATCATGCAGAACTAAAGTGTCCGAGCATATTATCAGGATTATGATCCACTAACCGGCTAGTTTTGTCCTTATTCTTTTGTTTTTGGGTACGAAAATATCAAGGTTATAAAAGTACTAGTCGGATGGGGACCGACAATTTAAAAAAATAATAAACATTTCCTACCCAATTTACTGAAATCTATAGAATTTTTTTATAAAATTCAAAAACATACATAATTGGAGGATCTAAGTGGACGTTTATGCTGACACCAGACACCTAGACGTATTAAACATCTCCTTAGAACGATTTTTAAAATAATAAAAAATATATAATAAAAATATAGACAGGTAAGTAGTTGCAACTTTCAACATTTTAATTTACTAGCCAAATAAGCGATAAAGCATGTCAGAAGTCAGAAGGATTCTAATAAAATCCATATGCAAACCTTATGAGTAGGGATGGCAACGGGACGGAGAAGGACCGGAGACCATACTCTCCATTTTCGATTAGTGTTTGAATCTTCGTCCTGTCTCCGTTCGGATTCAGTTTTTTATCTCCATTTCCGTTAAACAATACACTTTCCGTTCTCATTCCCGTCCCCGTCCCTACTAAACATTGTAACTCCTCATCCCCATCTCCATCCCCGTTAAACAATGCACTTCCCGTTCTCGTCCCCGTTCCGTTAATACTTTCGAGGCCGGATTTCCTTATCTCCCGTCCCATGTTTTGTTAACATTTTTTTTCTTGTATATTATAAGCTTAAAAAATTTATTTCATTCCAAATAAAAATATATAAGACACGTTAATAAAATCTTGTTTCCATAAAAAACACATACTACTATATAGAAAAAAAAATGATACAATAAAAAAAGAAGAAGATATATTAATCCAACAAAAAATATAAAAGAACTAAATAGGAGTTTTACAAAACAAAACAACAAAGAGAGAACATTAATCCCATATAAACATATTCCCAATAAAGGTCGATAGTTCCATACACTAAAACATGTTGGTATAAGTAATCTGGGTCGAAAATTTATCGGGACGGAGAATACTATATCTATATTCTGTCCTAAAATCAATCCAATTTTTTTTTTAATTTTCGTCTCCGCCCCGTCCATATTTTTAAAATTTTAAATCGAAGTTTTTTTTTGAATCCCCGACGGCTAAGGAGAAAATTGCTATAGCATACTTATGAGTAGTAGGGTCCTTTGGTCTTGCGAGTATTGAGTCACTAATGCTAGTGCTAGAAGGATTTTAGTAAACCTATATTCAAATCCATCATTACTAGTCGGGTTTGTTCTTAATAATTATGAGCCACACCTACGGCTCATTATAGTTCATATTCCTCAAAACCCTTTCTCAAGCAAATACCTCATCAATGCAGATTATAGCTCCATATTCCTCAAAACCCTTTCTTAAGCAATACCTCATCATCATCAATGCAGGGCCTCTATGACTTCATCTATACTCCTATAACAGAAGCAGAAGAAAGACCCGACCCAACCCGACCCGACCCAACCGTTTATTTCGCAGCACTCAATTTCTCTCGCTTCCTTTTCAAAACAAAGTTATTATGTTCTCTTTTTGACAATGCCAATGTACGTTTCTTTATTTGCATTTATTGTCCTAACATTTCTTAATTTTTTTTTTTAGCACTCTACAGCATTCTTAAATGATAAAAATAGCAGTAAGCGAATCCTGTTAATAATCATCGAGTTCCTACAGAAATAACGCTCTGACGACAAACACCAGTAATTGTTCAGAATAATATCAGACTAACTTGTGTTAAAGATGCTGCCAAAAGGGTTTTCTTCTGCCATTTTGTCACAACCTCAAGCTTTGGAACTTGCATCAGCAAAACATACAGAACAGATGTATCAAATTCTCAACCTGCTGGTTGTACATTGTCCTCATTGCTTTGGAATAACATATCATAAGCACACTCACTCTCTCTCTCTCACACACTCACTCTCTCTCTCTCTCTCATAAATGTTAGGGCATCTTGTGAAAGTAAACTACTTGTTGTCTACATACATACACGGCCCCAAGTGATAAAAGAAAGAACTCTGAATCTTTAGGGATGCCTTCCTCTCCTTCAATAATATCATAATACATCATTCTTGTAGTATTATGTTGCTTGTTCTTTCCGTGACGTGTCATACTGTTATTGGAGGAGATCAAGACATCACCACTGCCACATGATGAGACCGACACACTAGCCCATGCAATATTGTAATCCCTCTCCACTCCAATGCCTTTCTTGGTCGGGGCATCCTGTGACTTTAGAAAGTGAAAATCATACTGCAAAAAGTTGCCTATTTGTTGTCTAGTTGCATTGGATGTTTTCCTTATGTCTTTGGAATCAACACCCCCCAAAACAAAATATTGAAGGAGAAGAGAGGGTTGCAATGTCACTTGGGATGGATGCATTACAAATATATGAACATCCAAATAAGGTTTCAAGCTCGCTGAAAGTTCAACAAAAAAAAAAAAAAAAATTCTTTAGATCGAATCAGATTTTTGCGGATGCCAACTTCTGTCACTCAACTTTTAAACCAAAGTTACGTATATGAAACAATAGCAATACTTATTCCATGTTAATAAACATATATAAACATATTTCTGGGGAAAAAATGAAACAAAGTTTGGAATTAGTAGTTCTTCACCAAAATTCTGCCAAAAATTTCCAGTATAGCACGGGTCATATCAGCTCGATAGTGTAGCCTGTGAAAATTGATTTCTCGGTCTCCACCACCACCACCAATATCTAGGCCAAGTACCAAGACTCAACGCAGTTACTCCAGCTAAGTTACAGTAGTGGAAATAACACTTTCAATGAATATCGACTACTGACCACTGTAAGTAATCTTCTGAAAGTTCACTGAGGCCTCTGGGTTTTTTTTTTTTTGCTTTGTTTTCATGGATTTTCTAGAAGATCTAATAAAAATGTTTAGGAGTGAATCAACCTATATACATTTTCAAATATCCAACTATAGTGAACCAGTGTCCTGAATTAATGTCATTCTAACCTAATTTGGCTAACTTAATACTGAGTAAAAGTTAGGAAAGAGGACTTAACACCATCCTTCCCTCCAAAAATCGTTTATAAGTGTCCTGATAATAATTCCACGATTTTAGTTTTGATCAAGGATTGAGGAAAAAAAAAGGCCAACACAACATCTAGCACAAGACCTTCAGAAGCAAAGGAGCTAAAAATCATATCAATAACAACTTCCACTAATCTTTCATCTTCAGAACTAGTATAACTTAACAGTAGGATACAACAAAAGAAAAAACATACCAGGAAGGCTATAAATCAAATATTTCCGAAACTACCTTAGCTTTATTTGGCAAGCTTCATCCGAATACAACCCGAATAAATAATCGAGACATTCCACCAGATCATAGATGATTTCAAGAAATACACGCAGCATTCTGCAATTACTTCGGATTTACAATTTCAGTCTCGTTTCAACAGTAATAGCCATGACTGGAACAGCCCAACACCACCAAAAAGAGAGCAATTCCTTCCAAAAGAATGTGTAATGTAATGAACAAAATAACCCAAGAGATCCAAACCTAATCACATAATATTCAAATGCTGCCAACGGAGCAAAGCTACGGCCATGAATTGATGCTGTACATATCAAACACTTGAAAAAGATGGTCCATAGCTTTGCTCCTCAATCCAATATTGTTCTGTATTCTAGAGGTGGCCAGGCCAATCAAGCCACGTACTCGTTCTCAAGAACCGGTTGTGTCCGAGTCCCTGATGCCACCGGAGCCAGTGTTGCCCCGACTCGAGCCATTTGCAACGACTCCTCCGCTTCTGCCGTCCTCTCCATCTCGGCCATCTTCTTGTTCTTGCCATACCGCCACAGGCAAGCAACAAGCAACGCCAAAATGACCAAACCAATAAAGCCACCCACCACAGCAACCACAATCTTCCATACGTTTGTCTTGTGGCTCTTAGTACCAGGGCTAGGACCGGGAATCAGCCCCGGTTCTGGAGCCGGAGCGGGAGAGGGAGCGAGCCCAGTAGAATTTACCACAATGGAGAAATGCCCTTGCCTATATGTCGAACAAACATTGGTGGAAACCAATTCTCTGAACTGCGGCAAGCCATCCAAATCGAACCAGACACACTTGGCAGTAAACCCAGTTGGAACCTCCCTTACACCCGCAAATTTGATCGAGATCGGCAAGTTCGAGGCCACAATGTCGAGCTCGCTCAAGTTGGTTCCTGACAGATTGGCAGCATTGTAAGCGAGGAGGCCAAGAACAGGGGTGAGATAGGTGTAGCCGGGCAAAGGGTAGTAGACGGACGACCAATTTCCCAAGTTGTGGTAAACGAAGACCAGCCTCTCGACGTAGGGCTGGACGATGACTCCGGTAGGGATTTGAAACTCCTTGTAGCTGTCCACCCCTCTAGTCCTCAGGCTCCCGCTCCTCAGCCTCAAGGCGGCGATCTTGACGCCGGTGAGGTTGGAAGGGGCGACACCATCATATATGGTTCCGGTGCGGGTGCGGGGGCGGACGAAGGCCCGGTATGCGTAGTCTTGGAGGAGTGAGTCCAATTGTCTAGAAGGGGTTGTGGGTTGCGCGGATACAAGTTCAATGGTGGCAGCAGCAGCAACAACAAGTGCTATTCCAAGAATTCGGCAAATGGGTTCCATTGATACTTAATCTAGCTACAATAACACTACCAAAGAGTGAAACTTTTTTTTAGGGTTTCTTGATTCAAGATCTCTTCCCAAATGTTCTTGAGCACTACTGCTACAAGAACATGCACTTCAACTTCATCACATTCATCATCTATAGTTTTTCTTTCCGGTTCATTCAGCAGTATAAACTAAGCTTAAAGAAACAGAATTTCTCAAAAATACCTGGAAAAAACACCGAAAGATCACAATTTTGCTCGGAATCTTCACAAATGCCAGTGTTCTCAAGCACAAACTACTGAAACCCCTCTATATAAACCCTTTTTTTTCCCGCATTCAATGCACAAAATCTTTCCAAATGAAGCAGGGGAGAAAACCTAGAGAAATAATTTCGGAAACAATCTACCAAATCGAGGCCTAATCTCGCAATAATCGGATGGAAAGACCAGATCTTAGGATGAGAATTTGGGGATTGAAAAAACCCTAATATTCCATGTTCTTTCTATATATGGAGGTAAATAAAAAATAACGAGGAGAAACTGGAAGAATAAAAGCCGCTGATAAACCCCGCTGGCAATTTGGGAACGACGAAAATACCCTTATAATTTATTTTATTTTTGCTTTAACGGCTGTTAACTTTTTTTGGTGTGGGGAATTTTACTTTCTAGTCCTCTTTCCTAACGTTCTGATTCCATTTGGGACCTTTAGTATGGGCTCCTTTGAAGTATACAGATATTATAGGAGCTTTTGTGTGAAAATCTTATGCCAACCTTCAACTCAGTCAACTACATGTTGGTCTTTGTGTCTGACACTACGTTTTTTTAGATACACCCTTTGATTATATAGATTTTAGGTATTCTGTAAAGTTTGGTTTGCATAGAATAATATTAAGCTCTCAATTGGAAAATGAAAATTAAATATATTTACATTCTAGTGTACAATTTAGTAGATTGTTGTACCATAAGTTGGAGCTTGAGTTAACTTTTTAAAGCTGCAACATTTAGCGAGAAGTTGTGTTAGCAATAATTAAACTTTCTTTCTTTGTTTTTCAGCAAATCTGCAACTAAAATAAAAATGAGTTCAGAGTTACCGGCCTATGGGAAAGTCGTGCTGAACGCACTGCCCTAAGAGTTGATCCGAGGTCTATGTGCAGACTGTTCTCAGATGCTCCTAGTGGTAAACCCCCAGTACTACTGGCTTCTCGTTGTCGAACACAACTTCGAGAGATGCGACCCGAACTTAGCCTTGTCCAGAACGAAACACGGAAGCGAATGGAGGTGGAACAGATGTTTGCTTTTGATTTTTGGATCAAAGGAAGAGTGAACTTTTGAATGCTTTTTTCTATCTCTCTAACTAGTCAATTGAGAGGAGGGTGGTATAAATAGGTTACCAACCTCAACTAAAGGCTAAATTTGAGCAACAATTCATGAGTCACCCCCCATGAAGGAGCCAACATGAAAAAACAAGTAGCTGGGAATGGTTCAAGAGGAAGAATAGGTTGAGAAAAAAGTGGATCAAGAGCATGTCTTTAGGAAGTTGGGTTTGCTAGCTATGTGTGAGAACACACAGCCAACAATCCCCTCCCCCCCCCCCCCCCCCAAAACCAAGTTCTGAAAACATAGATAACAAGGAATGCGAATAGAGAATTTTTGGGCAAGTATATACTATGCATAGATGAGATGGACTACAGCCTTGAATCTCACGTAGTAACTATTGTCTTTGTCTGAAGAAGTGTTTGATGGACTATGCCTTGAATCAGACTTCTTGAATCAGATTCAGAGAATAGCACACATAGTACGCTAGAGGTTCTTGGGTCTATCTGGACGGCGCTTTGATTTGGCCATGCGCACTTTTTTCATATTCATGAGAGTTGTCTGGGGTCGCCCTGACCCATAGTCGCGGCCTTCACGACCTCTCATATAGGTAAGTCCTCAAGAGTTGGTGATATGTATCAACCCTGCATATAATGCTTGGACTTATTAAGAGTTTGAAACTCATCCTGACCATATCACACCGGAATACTGTCACCATAGGGATAGGATATCATTGTACAACCTCGTACAGCCACCTGGGCATTAGTTTATGAGAATTTAATCTCTGAGTCAGTGTTCCATAATAGTCACCGAAGTTCAGCTTGTTTCTACCCATTGAACAGGCTTCTTGGGATCTCCAGTCAGACTCGGTTGGGTTGCCACTGCTGGTGATTTACTTATGGGCTTAACCCCATCCCCCTCGATGATTCTAGGATCAATGTCCTAGACAGACCCTTTGTCAAGTTGCCTGCAAGATTCTTTTCTGACTTTACATAGTCAAGAACCACATATTTGCCTAATAGGCACTTGATTGACTTGAAGCGCAGCTGCAGGTGCCTGTTCATCTTAGCATTCACAGAATCATGTTTCAGTAGTTCTATAACAGATTTATTATCACAATTTATAGAAACAGCAGGAACATGAATATGAGCAACATGTATTTGCATAATCAGATTTCTAAGCCATTCAGCTTCTGTACAAGTAGTATCCAAAGCTATCATTTCAGAATCTATTGTACTCCTAGCTATGATAGTTTGTTTACATGAGCCCCAGGAGATTGCAGCTACTCCTAGAGTAAACACATATCCAGTAGTGGATTTCACATCATGTGAGTCAGTAACCCAGTTTGCATCTGAATAACCTTCTATGATATCTGGGTGTCTAATATAGTGAAGTCTATAATCTATAGTACCCTTAAGATATCTAAATACTCTTTCTAATGCTGACCAATGTGATTGGTTTGGGTTACTGGTATATCTACTCAGTCTTCCAACGGCAAATGCGATATCAGGTCGGATTCTATTCGTTATATACATAAGAGAACCTATCATCTGAGAGTATTTATGTTGTTCTACAGGTGAACCTTCATTCTTCTTGAGAATGATACTGCTGTCAAAAGGAGTAGGAGCAGGTTTCTTATCAAAGTACTAAATTTTTTTCAATATTTTCTCAATAGAGTGTACTAATGATAGAGTATATACATTTGTCATACTCATTTGGCAAGAAATCAAATTCTAGAATCACTTTATCAAATTTGCTGTACCATTGCTTGGGAGCTTTCTTTAGGCCATAAAATGATTTTACTAATCTATAAACTTTCTTTTCTTGACCTTTAGCAATAAAACCTTCAGGTTGCTCCATATAGATTTCTTCCTCTAGATCTCCATTCAAAAATGCTATTTTTACATCCATTTGATGGATTAGCATGTTATGAATGGATACTAAAGCTAAAAGTGTTCTGATAGAGGCAATCCTAGCTACAGGAGAGTAGGTATCAAAGTAATCTAATCCCTTTTTCTGATTGAAACCCTTGGCTACTAATCTAGCTTTGTATTTCTCTATAGTACCGTCAGCTCTAAGTTTTTTTTTGAAGATCCACTTACAACCTATGGGTTTACTACCTAAGGGTAGGTCTGCTAAATGCCAAGTACTATTCTCCATAATGGAGTTGTACTCATTGTTGATGGCTTCTTTCCAGAAAGGTGCATCAGGAGAAGATATTGCTTCTTCGTAAGTTGTGGGATCACCCTCTATCAAATAAGTAAAGAAACCTTCCCCTAAGTTTCTTTCAATCCTTCCTTTTTTACTTCTTCTAGGTTCTAAGTCTTGTTCAGGTTGTGAACTATATGGCTGAAAATTGGAACTAGTAGAAGGAGCAAGAAAAGAGCTGATGGGGTTGGAGGAAATTATATTCTTAAAAGGAAATATATTCTCAAAGTAAACTGCATCTCTAGCTTCTATAATGGTATTGTTAGAGATTTTATTTACTTTAGAATGAGTCACTAGAAATATATTGGCATTGCTATCTGAGGCATATCCTATAAACACAGAATCTACTGTCTTAGGTCCAATCTTTCTCTTTTTAGGTTCAGGAATTCCTACTTTTGCTAGACATCCCCACACTTTGAGATAATGGACTCTAAGAGTTCTACCTTTCCATAGTTCATAGGGAGTCTTATCCTTTGATTTACTAGGGATCCTATTTAGGATGTAGCAGGCTGTTAATAAGGCTTCTCCCCATAAATTATCAGGAGCACCTGAGCTGAGAAGCATGGCATTTACATGTCTAACAGAGTATGATTCTTCCTTTCAGCAACTCCGTTGGATTGTGGTGAATAAGGAGAAGTCACCTCATGAATTATTCCGTGTTCTTCACAGAAGTTAGTCATATCGTTTGAGGTATACTCTCCGCCACGATCAGATCTAATGATCTTGATCTTTTTCTCTAATTGGTTCTCAACTTCAGATTTGTAAACCTTGAATCTATCTAGAACTTCATCTTTGGTTTTGAGAAGGTAGGTATAGCAATACTTTGAACAATCATATATAAAAGTGATAAAGTATTTCCTACCTCCCCGGGTCAAGATTCTATTGGAATCACAAACATCACTATGAACTAGTTCTAGAAGGTCAGAATTCCTTTCTACAGATTTGAAAGGTAGTCTAGTATGTTTTGCTTGAACACAAATCTCACATTTGTGTTTATTATCTACAGGAGACTTGGGAATAAGATCTAAGTTCATCATCCTTCTAAGGGAACCTAGATTCACATGACCTAGTCTATCATGCCAAACATTTGAAGATTCTACATTGGAAACAACAAGAGATTGATCTGACACTTTGTTTATAGTATTGAGAATAAAAAGACCATCCTTTACAAATCCTTTTCCAACAAAGGACTCATTCTTGAAAAATACAACTTTATTGGCTTCCATTATAATCTTATATCCAGATGCTACAAGAAGGGATCTACTAACTAATTTTTTCTAACTGACGGCATGTGAAGAACATCATGAAGAGGCAGAATTTTCTCTAATGTCATCTTTAGATCTATTCTCCCTTTTCCTACAATATGTGCCGAAGAGCCATCTCCTAGGGTTATGCCTCCTCCACATAATTCCTGATAGTTTAAAAAACAGGAGCGATCAAATAAAATATGAACATTAGCTCCAGAATCCAACCACCAGTCATCAGAATGGTAAAAAATATTAACTAAAGGTTGATAAGTCACAGACCTGAAGGAACTGGTAGACCCATTCAGAATCATGTTAGCTTCTGATTTGGATGGACCTTTCCCCTTATAAGGAGTCTTGATAGGTTCCTTCTTTCTTTGGAAACAGTTGAAGGATAGATTATTGTTTGATGATAAACAAAAGAATGAAAACTAGGTTTATACGAAATCCTTTCTTTGTTTACAAACAAGAAAAAGTTATGTAACCGTTATGTAACCGATACGATACGCTCAGACATGTCTAGAGGGCAAATACATTCGCCTACTAATCACTATATATCTCAATCCACGTAAAGTAGTTATGCGAAGGGCGAACCAAGCGCACTAAGGTTAGCTAGACCCTAATACACTGATTCTGAAATATATTATTGTGGGCCCCCCAATAATACATATGTCATGAACAAGCTCGATAAAGAATAAGCTTGCAAAAACTAGGCTATAATAGCAGCATAAGTCAAGGTAGTACAACAAATATAAATACGCTGGATTATGATGAAAGAAAGTACAAATAATTTAACTTCACAAAGAAGAAATAAGACTCTACAATCTCTACAGTTGTCATACTAACTCCCTGTCTAAGTCGTTAGTCGGCCAAATAGGGGTATGAGCCTCTAAGTTCTACAGTCTGAATAAATACTATCGTCTTATGCTAGCATACAATTTATGTCATTCAGTTATACTTCAATAATAAGTCAAAAGACTATGTGATACTAGGTTGTGAGGTATACTACCCAACTTATAACAATAAACTAACACTGTAATTGTCTTGAGGGGATTCTTCAGAATAACCGGGTCCTTGTAAATAAAGTAGAACTCTTATTAGGGTACACGAGGAAAAGATCTTAGTACTCATTAATGTCTCTTATTGCTTTATATAGATAATGGTTATCTTAAGTCTTAAACATAGTGATTATAGAACAAATGTTAATAGCAAGAATGGAAAAGTTACTGGCCTTCAAGGAAAAGAGAATATAACTTGTATCAAGGTGTGGTACAAGATACGCGATTTAAAACTAAGGGATAATCATCGGGTCA
Source organism: Iris macrosiphon (assembly GCA_036927795.1). Classification (NCBI taxonomy): domain Eukaryota; kingdom Viridiplantae; phylum Streptophyta; class Magnoliopsida; order Asparagales; family Iridaceae; genus Iris; species Iris macrosiphon. Next base: position 349,729,808 of record JAYESA010000004.1, read on the forward strand.
CAATCTACAAGAACAACTCAAACTTATCAAGCTCTAACTACCAAGCACAAAATTTTCAAATTCAAGACTACAACTATAATCCTAGCAAACTATGTGTCCTTAACACAAAATAAAATTACTTGGCCTACTATCAGAAGTATCAGGTGGCACGAGTTGAAAGATGGAGAATAGAAGAACATAATTTAGTCTTCGCGCAATTAGCGAACGTTAAGGTCGCAGAGGAACAATGTATGAAATTAAAATAGAGGGATCTAGATAGCATCATAGTTTTCTAAAGGGGAGTGGTATGCTAGTTGCTATGTTCGAGGCATGATCAAGGAAAAAAATATTGATTACATTCCTCTAGGCTTCCTGAGGTGTTGTCTACTAATAATAAGACAATGATCTAAGTTTATAGTTCTCCAATACTATCTAACTATGAAGGTTAGGTTCAGTCCTAATATTCAATTTTAGTTTTCTATTGGTTCCTCAATACTAGGGTCAAACATTATGGTAAAACTTTTAACTAACTCTAGTAGTGTCTATACTACTCTCAAGTCCTCATAATACATCAAGGGGTAATGGTAAACCAATCTATAGATAAGGAATTCTATGGTTCACTAGATATTCTAAACTTAGTGGTGTGTCAGCACTCTAGTTGTACTCTTAATAGGAAGGTTACCCTACTTATTATCTAACAACAGGGACTTCTATATTCTAGGAGAGGCTATACTCAAGAAACTAATAGGGAAGCACATGAATCAAGCATGATGCAATTATTCAAATAGAATGGATTGGAAGGAAGGTGAATCATAGTCAATTGTGGATGAGATCCTATACTCTAATCCTATGCGCAGGCTTGCTCGGTACAGTGACGTAACCGAGACAATATGCTATCGACCTGCATAGGCCACCACAAAAATATGTCACATCCCAGTCCCAAAATATATAGGACTAGGATACATAAGCATGTCAGCCGCATGGATATGGCAACTCCAATATATGGAAACCATAACCCATACGTACGCTGTAATATGAATATCAAATCCATAAGTGGTATAAAATGTATCACAAGTCACAGGGTACAATCTAAATCTCATCCACAGAAAATTAATATAAATAAATAACCAACATCTATATAACTAGGTCTCAATATAAGTATCTAAGGATGATAGTTGGATGGAAACAAATCCACTACCAACTCGAATGGAAAAGTACAACACAATAAACACAATATAAGAATACCAGCTAACAATCACGGGCTCGAAGAGAAGATATCCTCGAAACATATATAACCATCCGAACCCGCGCTCCTGCGAATACTCAAGAACAGATACACCTGGAAAGGGACCAGGTCCTCAGAGGGACGTAACAAGATACATAGAAGCATGCCAATTTGAATACAGTAAACATGCATAATGTTTGAAAATATATAAGTATGTTGTACAAGACAATCTATATGAATGCAAATGAGAACAACTTTTCGACGTATGGGCAAGGGTAGGCTACTCGATCTACCTCACAAATCACACACCCGTCAATGGACATCAGAAATCGATATACCGCGGGGGTAGCGACCAGTGAGACTCCAGAAATCGACATATCGCGGGGGTAGCGACCAGCGCGACACACGCCCGTAGTGCGAGCTATATACTACGGTTTACCAGAGTGGTTAAAAGCCCATACGCCTAATGATTGTCCTCTATGATACTAAGTGTCAAGTGTGTATCAACATATTTAATATATAGTAATGACTGAAAGGAACTACACATACAATAAATATACAGAAATACAATAAATATACAGAAATATACTAAGCATGCAAAATACTATAAGCAATTTGGCAAGGTATCTTGCCTGATCTGAAAAAGAATGAAGTCCCAACTAAAGGCGTCGTCCGATCTACCCGTCACATAAATTAAACAAGTTAGATTACAAAAGTGGGTGAATAGGTTCCTCCATTTTAATCTATTTTAATTCTGAATAAAATAATCTAAAATAGTATTTTAATCTTATTATAATCTGATTTTATGGTTAAACTCTAATTTTGGTCCAAAGAAAGTCAACTTTACGGATTTGTGATTCGTTGCACGCAAATCGAGGCGATCCGTTGACCAAAAAGTCAACCAACTCAAATCCTAGATTTGTGTATGGAATCCTATAGATTTCAACGCTACATGAACGCTAGAATCGATAGTTTCATAAAATCACAAGTCGGTAAAGAGTTATGGCCACAAGGGCGCACAGATGACAGTTTTCGGTGGTTTTCTATTTACGTCTATGTTGCACAAATTTTACAGTAGAATAAACTTGCATATTAAATTTTAAAAAATAATTTTATGTAAGTTCATCATGTCAGATTTTTGAAACTTTAAACGGCTCTTAATTCCGAGTTCGGGATCTCCCGAAATCTCAAAAATACGAAAACGCATCTGATTTCGGACAACTGGCACTTTCAGAATATTCTGGAAAAATAGGTTCTGAAATTACTGAAATAATTTATATATTCATAAAACTAACCTTAATATGGTTCTAATAAAAAAAATTGGAGCGCGTTTGGAGTCCAGAGCTAGGAGATATCATCTTTTTAAGTCGTCATAACTACTAGAAAATGAGGCTGAATTTATGACGAATATTGACTATTTTTGGACGAAAAAGAGGGGAATTTGGGGAAGAAAAATATGAATGATGAGGTATTTATAATGGTGGACACTACTTAATTGAATACAACTAGGATTGGCTAATTTGGATATGAATAGGATCAATTTAAATAAGGATAGGATATGCATGAAGTTGCTTTCCTAGTAGGCTTAGGATTTGAATTAATTTAAAATAGAGTTTGAGTTCATCTCAATAATTTATAATCTTAAATAGAATTAAAGATAATGCAAATAATTTATATATAATCTTATTAATAGCTATTAACACTAAATTAGCATCTATCTAATATTAATACTATATATATTCAAATAAATCCTAAATAATTTCAAAATCTAAATAAATTTCTTCAAATTCTAAATAAATTACAAAAATATATAATTAAATATTTTAACCTAAAATAAATATTTAGTAGGAACAATATGCAAGTATGGTCTCATAGTAAATCATGGAAGTTCTAGAAATTTAGGTTCCCTATGTTTTAATTACCTAAAAATTCTAGAAAAATATTAAAAAATCTAAAATAGCCTAAAAATGGTTCTAAATAAATATTTATATAAGTAAATATACTAAAAAAATTATTTTCTAATTAACTAAGAGAATACTCTAAAGAAATTCAACATCTATAATAATTATAATAATATAAAATATACACAAAATATCTATTTTGGGTGAGGGGGTTTACATCATCAGAATCATTTGAGATGGGTGTGGACCCATCAATTGCTGAGATCAATCCTAAAGTGGTGAGCCAAAATTTTATCTGACTCTGCCACCTCTTGAAGTGAGTGCCATCAAACTTAGCTGGCTTAGCAGTCGAAATCTCGTCTTTGCCAGTCATGGTAACTAGTAAGGCCGTCTAAAGTCTGCAAGAATAGTATTGCTACTCAATGAGGGTGCCTGAGGCTCTAAAAATACTAGTTCAGTGATCTTGCTAATCAACCTTAATAAATCTTTAGTCTATCAAGTTTTGATTAACTTGGGTTAGCTGTAAGGGCCGGTTCTCAGCTAGCGGTGGTCCGAAGACACTTAAATACCGTGTCGCTTAGGGCTGTTTACACCCGTTTGACAGAAGGACCCTTTCGGTTTGTTTCCAAGCTTATCTCTACTTTTTAGAACTTTAGATTTAAAAGAATTTGCAAGGTCAATAAACTAATTCCTTAAACTTAAAAATATTGAATGTATCAAAAAAAAATTTAATGACACAGGAGTAAAAGTTAGGTTCTATGTTCCAACAGAATAAATAAACTATATTAAATAGAATATACTGATTAATAATTAAAGCTGACAATGATTTATATACTCTAATTCTTAAAGCAACAAGCAACAACAACTGTATTGATCTAAATAATGAACAAGCAGTTTTGAAAATTTGTAGCACTATATGTTCAACAATTTTTTTTTTAATTTAAAATTTTTCCAACAATGAACAAAGGAACTTTAGTTAACAACGCTTTGTTATGTAATAGTCTTGAAATTGTTAAGTAAGCAATTAATGATGTTCTAACAAAATCGTTAACAGTGTATTTAAAAAAAAAATTATCCGTGTATTAGCACTTTCCAACCAATTTGCTAAGTATTAGAAGTAACAACTTTAACACGGACACGTTAACAATGTTAAAGATATTTGCTGATAGTGCTAAACGATTTAACAGTTAGGTCACGTTAACAATTCTCTTATGCAACACTAATATGACAGTATTCAAAAAGCAAGTTTATGGAAAATCAAACTTTGCTGACAAATAAAAATATTTTATAAATGCAATCTTGAGAAAGAAGATTTGGAAACCAATATGTTCAAAATAGGTCCACTACTTGTTTTACAACAGTGTGAAGATTTGTTAACATTAACAAATGCAATATATAATGATAACAACAAGTTGTGAAAAAACTCGTTGAACAAAATTATTTTGAACGACAGTAAACTAAACGACAAGTGTTTCACTAAGTTCAACTCTTAGATTGTTAGCAATAATTAAACCTTCTTTCTTTGTTTTTCAGCAAATCTGCAACTAAAATAAAAATGAGTTCAGAGTTACCGGCCTATGGAAAAGTCGTGCTGAACGCACTGCCCTAAGAGTTGATTTGAGGTCTATGTGCAGACTGTTCTCAGATGCTCCTAGTGGTAAAACCCCCAGTACTACCGGCTTTTCGTTGTCGCACACAACTTCGAGAGATGCGACCCGAACTTAGCCTTGCCCAGAACGAAACACGGAAGATAATGGAGGTGGAACAGATGTTTGCTTTTGATTTTTGGATCAAAGGAAGAGTGAACTTTTGAATGCTTTTTTCTATCTCTCTAACTAATCAATTGAGAGGAGGGTGGTATAAATAGGTTACCAACCTCAACTAAAGGCTAAATTTGAGCAACAATTCATGAGTCCCCCCCCCCCCCCCCCCCCCCCCACTCCCCCACATGAAGGAGCCAACATGAAAAAACAAGTGGCTCAGAATGGTTCAAGAGGAAAAATAGGTTGAGGAAAAAATGGATCAAGAGCATGTCTTTAGGAAGTTGGATTTGCTAGCTATGTGTGAGAACACACAGCCAACAAGTTGTACCCGGCTTCTAAAGACTAGTTTAGAATGTCTTACATTTTTGTCTTTGCTTTGTTCAAATGTTCATTTTTAGGATGCTCGACAAGCTTATTTGAGTTCCGAAATGAGATAATATGTTTGAAAAAAATGTCAATAGGAAAAAAATTAGTTTTTTTTTTGTATTTTTAACACCAAATAGAGTCCCATATAAAATATAACTGCAAACAAAATTATCTAAATTTTCTTTGGTTCCAGATTCAACTGTAGATTAGTTGTAAGCTTTTAACAATCTATATTCTTATTTAGTGTATGGTATAATTCCTTCCTTCTTCATTCCAACATGTTATGGATATTTGTTCTCTTCTTTCATGTTAACTTGCAATAAAACCTTAGTGTTCAGAAAATTAAAATATTCTAGTAAATTCCAAAGATTTTCAAAGTTGGTTAACTTTTAGGCCAACTTTTATCAAGTAAATATAAATTTTGAAGATCTTAAAAAATAATTATGCAAATTTCATTTTTTAATCAAACATGCAAAATGCAAAAGTTGCCCAAGGAAACCCTAATAAATAGATAGCCTTTATGTACCTACTAGCACATTGAGAAGCATAGATCATTTATGACATTTATGAATTCCAGTGTCTAAGATTGTGGGGGACTGAATTGGCAGTGACCCCATATGCAGAACGGATGTAATTACATTTCAACAATCTCGCCTTCTGATATTAAATTTAGTTAAAATACCAAATTTTAAAAAGAAAAAAAAAAGAAAAAAAAAAAGAAAAAAAAAGAAATGATAATTAACAAAAATAGAACTTCCAAATCCAATCCAAAAAGTACCAAAAGACTTGGTGGAGGGAACTTTTGCAGAAGGTTTGGACTGGAGTGGAAAATTATTAAAACTGGAGCCAACACAACAGTGACAGCCAGCTCACAGTTCAGGTTGTCCTCTTAATTATCTTTAATTATGGTTTCCTTAAAAAAAGAAAAATACATTATGATTCATGCATTCAAATGTAGAATACAACCACATGCATCCAAGTATAACTATTATCAAAGGATTACTCAAAACATTTATTTGTACAGTATACGAGAATATATATATATATATATATATATATATATATATATATATATATATATATATATATATATATGACCTGTAGCCAAACGGTTAAGAGTGATGCATGCGGACGGGAAGGTCACGAGATCGAGACCTTCCGACGCCATTTAATTCCTCCAAGGAAATTAAATGGCGGAGCGGTGGTTAGGATGCGGCGCGGTGTGATGCAGCTACGGTTACGTAAGGCCTTCGGACGTGTAGCCTTCGGACTGGGTTGGTGATTTCTTCGGATCGGATTGTAAGCCTTCGAACTAGTGTTGTATATATAGACCTTTGGACTGGACTTGTTGTAAGTGTATATTCTCACATAATTAAAAATTATAAATTCTAACTAATTGCTTAACTATCTAATTTTTTAAGTGCAATGTAATACACGTTACGAGTGTATTATAAAGAAATTCTAAAATAATTCAAAATAAATCGTCTAAGTGCTATGTATTTCTTACGTATATATATATATATATATATATATATATATATATATATATATATATATATATATAATAAATTTTAATAAAAATATATTTAAATTATATTTATAACAAATTATAAATTAAACAGTTTTTTAACAGTATAAAAATAAATTTTTTTTATATACAACGTACTCGTACACAAAAATGTGTGTGAGAGAGCGATTCCAATTAATTCAGCTTCTATAAACACGTGGAAGTCTGTACTAAATGAGAAACCACTTCAATGCAATATATTGTTTTTTAATAGCTATAGAAATAGGGTTAGTTTTGTTCAATATAAAATGACAAATATTTTTAGGCATTTTTGTACGATAAAAACAACAAATGATGAAAACATACAATTTTTTTATGTGTTTTTTAGCCAAAATGTGAAAACGTCAAATGCACAATTTCCAACATGAAGCAAAGCGACCATTAGTGGAGATCATGTAGATGAAACTTAAAATTTTATTTTGAAGGAAGAAAAAAAAAATTTAATTAAATTTTAAGGAATTCCTTTACATAAATCGACCCTTGGAAAGTGTATAATATTTTTTTTTTCTGATACAAGTAAAAATTTATTGAAAAATAGTAACTAGAAACATCGAAACCTCCGTCCATACTGTTAACAACCCATGTATCAAAAAAATTTAACATATAAATTGTATCAGAAAAGATTTGTTCTCGCATTAATGTTGCCAAAAAAGGACACTAAAAAGGAAAGAACAATGTTTTTGAGAAGTGGTCAATAATAGATTTGTGCTCATCCACTGTCTTTCTTGCTTCCCATCTTCTTCTCTCTCTTTGTTTTTCTCTTTTTTTTTTCCATGTACAACATTATTCCTATCATTCCAAATAAAACATACAATAACAACAAACATCACATGCAAGCAGGACCAGTCCTGAGATAAGTCGGACCAACCATTCGGCTTGGACAATCCCTCAAGACTCCTAAGTCCCCACCTCTTCGCAATAGATCCTAAGCAGTCCACCAACTCCTCTCTGTCAGTTGAACTAGCAATCTATATAAGGTCTATATTTTGAGTTCTCACTGAGAAGGCCTTGAGTAGCTCAAGAAGAGGAACCCGGAATTCGAGCTCCACGACGCCATCAGAACTGGAGACTTCGACGCCGCTGCCAAACCCCACTCGCCATTAAATTTTTTGATATTTTTTTTGGAATAAAGGACAAAGGACAACCAAATTTAGCTTCGGTTATGGCAACCCTATACTCTGGGCCAACCCTGCATGCAAGTAATGTTGGTTGTGTATTCACTTGTGAGCAAAAGCTCAACTTCCTCCTTTTTACTTTAGTCCCACATCGGTTGGACCCCTTTCCCCTTGTTTGTATATATTAGTTCTTCTTCATTGCTCTCTTAAGATGTTGTATGGGGAACCCCTTGGGCCACACGTGCGCGCCGTCGTCGCCCGTCTCGGCTCGAATCGATTCGGCGCGCGTTATGGTTGCGGGTACGTGCCCACACATGCGGGCACCGAATTCCGATCAAATTTAATCTTCGGGTTCGGGCTGGGATCCAAAATATTTTTTTGCTCCTCCTTATTTTGAACCAGGTCTGGAAGGGAACTAGGTCCTCAAAGGGACGTAACAAGATACAAAAATGCATGCCATATATAATACTGAATAAGATAAAGGGGTGTGCTAACCATCTAAGTGAATGCAATGTGAGGACAACCTTGGTACGTATGGGTAGGTGTAGGCATAACGTCCATACTCCGAAGAGCATAGTATTTGTCCATGTAACGTCTATCATTCCGAAGAATGAGGTATCTGCAAATGTATATACGTCTGTATCGCTCCGAAGAACGCGGTATCTGAATAAAAGAAGTCATCAGATCTGTGGCTCCTCTGGATACTACGGAGTCCAATGTGTGTATCCCATACGCCTATCAGTTATCCTTCCTGTCCAATACGGATATACAAGTCGAATACACGATGTGAATATCCCGTAACTATATACCAAGTCTCATCTAACTAGATCACCCTAAATTACGTACTAAACCGTAATGCATGTCGTACGCACCGATAGCTAATCGGGTACGCGGATCCGTATCCCAACATGAATTTGCCATCGTGATGCGTGTACAAGTGTCACGGTCTAGGAAGATATCAGAATATCCTCGCAATAGTAGATGAGTCTGCTAGCAACTAGGTCAAGTACACTACTCATCGACGCATTCGTCGACTGCACCCGAGTCAATCTCGGACGCGCACAGTTATATGTATATTGCAACAAGATATCATACAACAGTTATTGATTTAAATTAAACAGTAATCAAGCAAAGTATATTTGTCTGAGTCCTCTAGCTGCGAATGCCAATATCCTGCTCCTGAAGTCTCGCCTATACGGTCCAACAATCCTATATATAATATAATAATACAATCATCAGTCACTACAATAGTACGATCATGACACACTACATTGCAGTAACGAACTGACACAGGGTCACGACTGTCCATCTAGTTGGATTACGTGTGCACGTAGCTAAACGTACACGTGTCGTCCTCGAGTTTCGTGTACACCAAACACAGTTCCTAACATATGAGAATACGCTAAAATAGCATTTAATACAAGAATACGTATTTTACCTTTATTGTTTAATAGACTAGGATAACATAGTACATAGGTACATATATAACATATATACATATATATGTACATAAATACATAATAATCATAATTTCATAAATAAAATACGTATGTACATTTATATATATTTAAATAAATATATACATATATACATAATAATATAAAACAAATGCCTTTACATATACATATATATATATAAAATAACAACATATGTATATAAATACATATATAAATATGTATATACATAAAGTATACGATTTAAATATACATTTGTATATATATACATAAACACAATATAGTACGTATATATATACATAATACATTATATAGTATATACACATAACCAATTAAAATCGTATATACATTAATAATAAAATACATATACATATATATATATATATGTATATGTATTATATTACTATATATATATATATATATATATATATATATATATATATATATATATATATATATATATATATATATATATATATATATATATATATATATATATGTATATGTATTATATTACTATATATATATATATATATATATATATATATATATATATATATATATATATATATATATTTATACATAATACAATATAGTTAAATACATATACATATAATATATAGCATATATTATATGTATAAATATAACTACTATACATAAATATACTTATTATATGTATAAATCTAACTATTGTACATAAATATACACATAAATATGTATATACACAGAATATATATACTTATTATATGTATATACACAAAGTATATCAATACAATTAACTATATGTAAGTAAACATTGATATACATACTCGTATAATACGAGGTGACTGTACCTTGGTCGTGTCCAGGGGGGTGGGGGTGTCCGCCGTGTGCGTCGTCGCCGGCGAGTGGGGGGCGGAGCTCCGGCAGGGGGGAGGAAACTCGACAGCAGCAGCAACAACAACAGCAGTCGCAGCGTTGCAGCAGCTGCTCCGGTCGGCTGGGGCGGTGGCCAGGGGCAAGCTTCGGCGGGGACGGTGGTGTAGAGGCTGGGGGTGGCGTCGGTGAGGGTGGTGGCTACGGTAGGACAGTGGTGGCTACGGTGGGGGGAGGTCGGGGTCGGGTCGGGTAGTGGTGGAGGTGTTGTTGATGGTGGTGTTGGGGGTGAGGGTGGCTGCTGGCGGCGGGGCAGCAGCGGGTGGCGGCGGCAGGGGGTGATGGTGAGGAGGGAGGTCGGAGGGGGAGTGAGTTCCGGGGTGGCCAGAGGCGGTGGTTGCGGTGGGGAGCTGAGGGGATGGGTCGGGTAGTGGTGAGGCTGAGTGGTGAGGGTGGTGTTGGTGTTTAGCATTGCTAGGCTTTTTTCCTTGTGTAGTGGGTTTTTGGTGTGGGTTTTAGAGAGAGGATATAGGTAGTATTGTAGGAGAGATAGGGGGGCTCCTTGGTATTAGGGCCGGCTGGGGTAGTTCCCTAGGTTTGAGGGAAGCCTCCACATGATGAACATGTGGCTAGGATTTAAGGGATTTAAAATGTAGGGTTGAGATGTTGTTACATAAAGTTGTGTAGAGTACAACAAAATGGAGGAAAACCCATAGTGGACCGGTCAAGGGAGCGGGGTTTCATTCTTCATGTGGTTGGACCAATGAGAGGGGGACACCTCATTGCTCATTTGCATAAAAGTCCCTGAACAATTAAGAAATTACACAATAATTAGAATTTGGGATTGGATGTGGCAAAATACCATGTTTGGTGTTATGTAGTGGGCTAGAATGGTGTGTGGTATTTAGTATGAGTCTTGAGGGTGTGAGTGTGAGTTTTGGTTGGAGTTGGGTCTAGTTTGAGTGAGGTTGGGTCATTACATTAATTTAATTAAAATTAATGCACAAGGTGTTCTTTAATTAATTGGAAATATATGGGATTAAAATTGGATGGAACACAAGCGTCATGGGCATAGTAGACTTAGAATATAATAATATCATAATTTGGGTTGGACAAAACGGGTTGATGTTGTGTCCCAATTTCGATTGGAACGGACAAAGAATGCAAAGTTGGAATTAATTGAATTTAAGCACGGACGTTTGTAACAATTTTTGTGTGACTAAAATGAAGCACAAGATAGAGTATTTGTGAGTTACACAAGGGTCAAAATAGTAGGCTGGTATGTCTAGGAAAAGTGTATAGAATTTGTTTGAGGGTAATAGCTAGTATAGTGCTCTAAATATCGAAACAACGGTAAGGTGCACTAAGTAATATAAATATTGCACAATAAATAAAACTCTGTGTATAAATTCTAATTTGCACCAAATTAACCCTAATCTCTCCATCTAAGCTAATTAAGCTCAAATTTGGTCGAGAGAGTTTATAATCTACCCTCCTTAGAGTATTTCGTTCTCGAAATTAAAACAGACATATGGTAAAAACTATTGATTGAATTAAAATACTACTACATACCTATGCCTTCGAAGAGATGGGAAAAATACTGCTGAATATCGTCCTCTCGTTCTTAGGTCGATTCGCCTGGTGCATGATGCCTCCATGCGACACGAACTAGAGGGATAGTCTGGCCTCGCAGTACCTTCTCGCTTCTGTCCAGAATCTCTACCGGCTCCTCCTGGTATGACAAACTCGGCCCGACGGTAATCTCCGAGTGGTCAAGCACATGACTCGGATCTGGCATGTACCTCCTTAGCTGAGATACATGAAAGACGTCATGAACTCCTTCTAGTGTCTATGGCAAGGCTAATCTGTAAGCAACCTCTCCGATGCGCTCCAACACATCGAATGGTTCGATGTACCTTGGACTCAGCTTTTCTCTGCCTCCAAATCTGATGGTTCCTCGGGTAGGTGAGATTTTCAGAAACATATGATCTCCAACCTGGAACTCTAGGGGTCGTCGATGCACATTTGCCCAATGCTTCTGTCTGTCCTGTGCTGCTCGCAGATGCCCTTGGATCTTCTTCACCTTCTCCACTGTACGAACAACCAACTCTGGTCCTAGAATCTGCCTCTCACCTACGTCGCTCCAACATACTGGGGAACGATACTTCCTGCCATACAACGCCTCATAGGGATCCATCTGAATGCTCGCTTGATAGCTATTGTTGTAGGAAAATTCGACCAAATGTAAATGGTCCTCCCATGATCCACTAAAGTCAAGCATGCACGCCCTCAACATGTCCTCCAATGTCTGAATGGTGCGCTCGGACTGGCCATCTGTCTGCGGATGATACAATGTGCTGAACTTTAGGCGGGTACCGAGACTCTCTTGCATACTCCATCAAAAGTATGATGTGAATCTCGTATCCCTGTCAGACACTATATTGACTGGCACTCCATGCAGTCGCACGATCTCCCTCATATACATATCGGCTAAGACTTCCGTAGATTGCCCAACTCTGAAGGGTAAAAAGTGGGCGGACTTGGTGAGTCGATCTACGATTACCCATACCGCATTGCGACTACTAGGACTCCTCGGAAAGCCCGTAACGAAGTCCATAGTGATGTGCTCCCATTTCCACTCAGGTATCGGGAGCGGTTGAAGTAATCCTGCAGATCTCTGATGCTCAGCCTTGACTTGCTGACACACCAGACACTTTGCCACAAAGCGGGCTATCTCCTTCTTTATTCCATGCCACCAATAGTACTGTCTCAGGTCTTTGTACATCTTTGTGCCTCCTGGATGAATAAAGTATGTTGAACTGTGCGCCTCCGACATCAGCTCCTGACGAAGCTCTCCATTCGGAACATAGAGACGGTCTCCACATCTCAAAGTCCCATCCTCGTGTATGCATAATCCCGTCTGTATCCCGGCCTCTGTCCTTTGTCGAAGTCTCTGGAATCTTGCATCTGTTGGCAAGGCAGCCTTGATCCTCTCAACTAATGTCGATTGCAACTGAAAACTCGACATCTGGCCGTCTACTCCGGGCACAATGACCTCTATACCCAGCTGTTCTAGGTCTCTCAATAGATGTTGTTGGGTGGTCAAAAAGAATGCTATGGGCCTCCTGCTTAAAGTGTCGACTACCACATTGGCCTTTCCCGGATGGTATTGTAGCTTGATCTCGAAGTCCGTCATCACCTCGAGCCAATATCTCTGTCTCTGGTTCAGGTCCTTCTGGGTGTAGACGTACTTCAGGCTCTTATGATCAGTGAATATCTTCACTCGTTCTCCGTACAGATAGTGCCTCCAAAGCTTCAAGGCAAAGATCACTACGGCAAGCTCCAAGTCGTGGGTGGGATAGTTCTTCTCATGGGTCCTCAGCTGCCTAGAGGCATAGGCCACAACCTTCCCATGCTGCATCAAGACGCATCCTAATCCTTTCCCGGACGCATCGCTATAGATCACGAATCCTCCGGGTCCAGAAGGTATGGTCAAGATAGGTGTCGTAGCCAGACGCTTCTTCAGCTCATCGAAAGCCGTCTGACACTCCTCTGTCCAGGTGAACTCCTACTCCTTGCGAGTCAAGCGGGTCATTGGCTCTGCGATCCTTGCGAAGTTCTCTACGAACCTCCTGTAATATCCGGCAAGTCCTAGAAAACTTCTCACCTCCGAGACGTTGGTAAGGGTCGGCCACGTCTCTACTGATAAAATTTTTGCGGGATCTACCGAAATTCTATCTCCTGAGATAACGTGTCCAAGAAAAGTGACACGATCTAGGAGAAACTCATACTTGCTCATCTTTGCATAAAGCCTCTCACGTCTTAGCGTCTCTAACACTAGCCTCAAGTGTTCTTCGTGCTCCTCGTGGCTCTTGGAATACACCAAGATGTCGTCGATGAAGACTACCACGAACTGGTCCAGATACTGGTGGAAGACTCTGTCCATCAGGTTCATAAATACAGCAGGCGCATTCGTCAGTCCAAAAGGCATCACTAAGAACTCATAGTGAACATAACGAGTCATGAATGCTGTCTTTGAAATGTCTTCTCTCCGCACCTTTACCTGATGATAACCCGATCTCAAGTCGATCTTCGTGAACACCACTGCTCCTGTCAGCTGGTCGAACAGATCATCAATCCGCGGTAGGGGGTACATGTTCTTGATAGTCAAAGCATTAAGGGCTCTGTAATCAATGCACATACGAAATGTTCCATCCTTCTTTGGTACAAACAACACTGGTGCTCCCCAGGGTGATACACTAGGACGGATAAATCCCTTGATCTGTAACTCCTCTAGCTGTAGCTTCAGCTCGTCTAGCTCCTTCTTTGCCAACCGGTACACATTTGAAGATACCAGTGCTGCTCTGGGCACTAGCTCAATAGTGAACTCTACCTCTCTATCAGGCGGTAGGCCTGGCAACTCCTCCGGGAAAATATCCTCGAACTCTGCAATAATTGCTCGGGGTGCCATCTCCATAGCCATGTAAGCTCCAGCTGTCTGTCCTACTCCTTGCTCGATGGTGCCCCGCATGTACTCGAACTCCCGGTGATCTGACGGTCTAAAAGTGATGCTACCCCTCCGACAATCTAGTATGGCATTGTACTGGCTCAACCAGTCCATGCCCAACACAACGTCGAAATTTGGCATTGGGAATACCAAAAATTGTGCTCTCATCTCCCTACCACATACTACTATCGAGCACGTTCTAATAGTGCTGGTAACCGGTACGATGCTTCCTCCGGTAAGAATCTTCCAACTCTTAGGTAAGGGGGAAGTAGCTACTCTATGCATGGCTATGAAACTACTAGATATGAAAGATAGTGTAGCACCAGAATCAAACAATACAGTCGCAGGCAATGACGCAACTAAAATGGTACATGTGATAGCTTCCCCTTCTGGTTCCCCCTCAATTGTTGCTAATGCAAAGGCCTGCCCGTGCCTCTGCCCTCCAGCCTGCTGTCTGGCTTGATTGAACTGTGCCTCCTGTGGGGCCAAGGGTGGTCCCCTCTGAAATTCTCCGGTTGCTGGTGGACACTGACCTCCTGTCGGGGGTAGTATCCTCAGGACTGGTGATGCTGGCCTCTGTCCGGTCTGCGGTGCTGTATCTCTGCGCTGTGGGCAATCTCTGGCAAGGTGCTGACTCGCTCCACATATCATGTATAATCCAAGCTTCTTCCGGCAATCTTTGACAATGTGTCCCTTCTTGCCATAATAGTGACAAGTCGGAAGCTCCTTGTGCTGGTATGGCACTGTCCTCTGCTGCGTCTGCGCTCCTGGATGACGGATCGGTCCTCCTGCTCCGGGCTGGACTCTGGCTGGTACGTTCGTGCTGGAACGTCTCGCTCGTCCGCCAATTGCCTGGATCCTCGCCTCTGAAAGAACCTCTTCATAAGAGATCCTCGCTTGCATGGTGGTATACCTCTTCAGCTCGAAGGTAAGGCCGTGATGGAATCTCCTGGCCTTCTCCAGGTCGTTGGGTATCAGGGCAGTACCAAATCGGCTAAGTCGACTGAACTCTGCGTCGTAGGCGTCCACGATCAAATTCCCTTGCTCCAGGTACAGGAACTGGGAGTATAGAGCATTCCTGACCGTAGCGGAGAAATACTTCGCATTGAAGTACTCCAAAAACTCCTCCCATATTTGCGTCTTGCCGACGCTACGCTCCATGGAATCCCACCAGTGATGTGCGTTGCCCTTGAGTTGGGTCCTCACTGCGGTCATCCAAAGGTCTGGATGTAGCTGCGAAGCCTCCAGTAGCATCTCCGTGTTGGAGACCCAATCCGAGATCTCCTCTGCAGTCTCCTTGCCCGAAAAGGTTCCCGGGCCCATCTAGCGAAAACCTCATACAGTACCAGCTGGCTGGACAGGTGCAGGTGCTGGTGTGGGTGCTGGGGCAAGTGTCCTCTATAGTACCGCCATTAAGCTCGGTCTCAGGGTCTCAGTCTGATGCCACTGTGCCTGCATCATCGCCTGAAAGAACTGGTACATCTGTGGCAAGTAGATCACCCTAAATTACGTACTAAACCGTGATGCATGTCGTACCCACCGATAGCTAGTCGGGTACGCAGACCCGCATCCCAATATAAATTTGCCATTGTGATGCGTGTACAAGTGTCACGGTCTAGGAAGATATCAGAATATCCTCGCAATAGTAGGTGAGTCTGCTAGCAACTAGGTCAAGTACATTACTCATCGACGCATTCGTCGACTGCACCCGAGTCAATCTCGGACGCGCACAGTTATATGTATATTGTAACAAGATATCATACAACAGTTATTGATTTAAATTAAACAGTAATCAAGCAATGTATACTTGGCTGAGTTCTCTAGCTGCGAATGTCAATATCCTGCTCCTGAAGTCTCACTTGTACGGTCCAGCAATCCTATATATAATATAATAATATCATCATCAGTCACTACAATAGTACGATCATGACACACTACGTTGCAGTAACGAACTGACGCAGGGTCACGACTGTCCATCTAGTTGGATCACGTGTGCATGTAGCTAAACGTACACGTGTCATCCTCGAGTTTCGTGTACACCAAACACAGTTCATAACATATGAGAATACGCTAAAATAACATTTAATACAAGAATACATATTTTACCTTTATTGTTTAATAGACTAGGATAACATAGTACATAGGTACATATATAACATATATACATATATATGTACATAAATACATAATAATCATAATTTCATAAATAAAATACGTATGTACATTTATATATATTTAAATAAACATATACATATATACATAATAATATAACACAAATGCCTTTACATACATACATATATATATATATATATATATATATATATATATATATATATATATATATATATATATATATATATATATATATATATATATATATATATATATATATAGAATAACAACATATGTATATAAATACATATATAAATATGTATATACATAAAGTATATGTTTTAAATATACATTTGTATATATATACATAAACACAATATAGTACGTATATATATACATAATACATTATATAGTATATACACATAACCAATTAAAATCGTATATACATTAATAATAAAATACATATACATATATATACATATATATATATATATATATAATAACAATATGTGTACATAAATATATACATAAATATGTATATACACAAAGTGTAATACATATATATATATTTTTTTTTAATAAGCATATATATATATATATATATATATATATATATATATATATATATATATATATATAAATGGTATATGTATTTATACATAATACAATATAGTTAAATACATATACATATAATATATAGCATATATTATATGTATAAATATAACTACTATACATAAATATACTTATTATATGTATAAATCTAACTACTATACATAAATATACACATAAATATGTATATACACAGAATATATATACTTATTATATGTATATACATAAAGTATATCAATACAATTAACTATACGTAAGTAAACATAGATATACATACTCGTATAATACGAGGTAACTGTACCTTGGTCGTGTCCAGGGGGGTGGGGGTGTCCGCCGTGTGCGTCGTCGCCGGCGGGGGGGGGGGGGGAGCTCCCGCAGGGGGGAGGAAACTCGACAGCAGCAGCAGCAACAACAGCAGTCGCAGCGTTGCAGCAGCTGCTCCGGTCGGCTGGGGCGGTGGCCAGGGGCGAGCTCCGGCGGGGAACGGTGGTGGAGAGGCTGGGGTGGCGTCGGTGAGGGTGGTGGCTACGGTGGGGGCTGTGGTGGCTACTGTGGGGGGAGGTCGGGGTCAGGTCGGGTAGTGGTGGAGGTGTTGTTGATGGTGGTGTTGGGGGTGAGGGTGGCTGCTGGCGGCGGGGCAGCTGCGGGTGGTGGCGGCAGGGGGTGATGGTGAGGAGGGAGGTCGGAGGGGGAGTGAGTTCCGGGGTGGCCGGAGACGGTGGTGGTGGTGGGGAGTTGAGGGGATGGGTCGGGTAGTGGTGAGGCTGAGTGGTGAGGGTGGTGTTGGTGTTTAGTATTGCTATAGTTTTTTTCCTTGTGTCCATCTAAGCTAATTAAACTCAAATTTGGTCGAGGGAGTTTACAGTAATGATGCTGGAATTGAAAGATTCAATTCTTCCTCATTCAACTGGATTCTGGAGCTAATGTTCATGTTTTTTTTGACCGCTCTTGTTTTTCAAACTATCAGGAATCAGGTGGAGGAGGTGTAACTTTAGGAGATGGTTCTGCGGCACAAATTATAGGAAGAGGAAGAATAGATCTAAAGATGACATCAGAAAAAACTCTGACTCTTCTTGATATGTTGCATGTGTCGTCTATCAGAAAAAATTTAGTTAGTTGGTCTCTTCTTGTAGCTTCAGGGTACAAGATTGTTATAGAGGCAAATAAAGTAGTATTTTCTAAGAATGATACTTTTATTGGAAAAGAATTTGTAAGAGATAGACTTTTTATTTTGAGTACCATGAATAAAATTTTAGATCCTTCTTTTATTGTTTCTAATGTAGAATCTTCAAATGTGTGGCACAGTAGATTAGGTCATGTGAATCTAGGTTCCCTAAAAAAGATGATAAACTTAGATCTTATTCCTAGACTCCAATAGATGATAAACACAAGTGTGAGATCTGTGTTCAAGCCAAACACACTAGGCTATCTTTCAAATATATAGAAATGAACTCTGACCTTCTAGATCTAGTTTTAGTGATGCGTGTGACTCAAATAGGATTTTGACCTGAGGAGGTAGAAAATACTTTGTTACCTTTATAGATAATCATTCAAAGTATTGTTATACCTATCTTCTCAAAACCAAAGATGAAGTTCTAGACAGATTTAAGGTCTATAAATCTGAAGCTGAGAATCAGTTAGGGAGAAAGATTAAGATTCTTAGATCAGATCGTGGTGGAGAGTATACATCAAATGATATGACCAATTTCTGTGAAGAACACGAAATAATCCATGAGATAACTGCACCATATTCACCACAGCCCAACGGAGTTGCTGAAAGAAAGAATCGCACTTTGTTAGACATGGTTAATGCCATGCTCCTCAGCTCAGGTGCTCCCGATAATTTGTGGGGAGAAGCACTATTATCTGCATGTTACATCCTTAATAGGATTCATAGTAAGTCTAATGATAAGACTTCCTATAAATTATGGAAATGTAGAGCTCCTAGGATCCATTATCTCAAAGTTTGGGGATGTCTGATTAAAGTAGGAATTCTTGAACCTAAAAAGAGGAAGATTAGACCTAAGACTGTAGATGCTGTATTCATAGGATATGCCCTAGACAACAATGCCAATAGATTTCTTGTTACTCACTCAGAAGTAAATAAAATATCTAACAATACTATTATAGAAGCAAGAGATGCAGTTTACTTTGAGAATATATATCCCTTCAAAGATAGAATTTTTTCCTCTCCCTCCATCTCTTCTCTTGCTCTGTCCACTAGCTCTCATGTTCAAATATCTAGTTCACAAACCGAACAAGATATAGAACCTAGAAGGAGTAAAAGAGAAAGATTTGAAAAAAACTTAGGAGAAGGTTTCTTCACCTTTTTGATAGAGGGTGATCCCTCAACTTATGAAAAAGCAATATCTTCTCTTGATGTCCCTTTCTGGAAAGAAGCCATTAACAGTGAGTATAACTTCATCATGGAGAACAGTACTTGGTTTCTAGCAAACCTACCTTTAGGTAGTAAACCCATAGGTTATAAGTGGATATTCAAAAAGAAACTTAGAGCCGATGGTATTATAGAGAAATACAAGGCTAGATTAGTAGCCAAATATTTTACCCAGAAAAAAGGGATTATATTATTTTGATACCTACTCACCTGTAACTAGGATCACCTCT
This sequence comes from Iris macrosiphon, assembly GCA_036927795.1. Taxonomy (NCBI): domain Eukaryota; kingdom Viridiplantae; phylum Streptophyta; class Magnoliopsida; order Asparagales; family Iridaceae; genus Iris; species Iris macrosiphon. The sequence continues at coordinate 349,749,886 of JAYESA010000004.1, forward strand.
ATCAGAACCCTTCTAGCCTTATCATCCATTCATAATATGCTAATCCATCAAATGGATGTAAAGACAACATTTCTAAATAGGGACCTAGAGGAAGAAATATACATGTAGCAACCTAAAGGTTTTATTGCTAAAGGCCAAGAAAAGAAAGTTTGCAGATTAGTTAAATCTCTTTAGCCTAAAGCAAGCTCCCAAGAAATGGCACAACAAATTTGACATAGTCATCTCAGAATATGGTTTTGTGCCAAATGAGTATGACAAATGTATATACTCCAAAATTATAGATGAAAGTTGTGTTATCTTATGTTTGTATGTAGATGCCATCCTTATTCTTGGATCATCACTGGAATTGATAATTAATACCAAGGACTATTTATCCATCCAGTTTGATATGAAAGATCTAGGTGAAGCCAACTTGATTCTAGGCATACAACTGTCCAAATACAAGGAGGGTTATACTCTATCCTTAGCACACTCTATCGAGAAAATGCTAATTTTTTTTGAGTATTTTGATAAGAAACCTTCCCTAACTCCTTATGACAGTAGTGTTGTCCTCAAGAAGAATAAGGGTTCTCCTATGGAATAATACTGATATTCACAAATGATATGTTCTCTCATGTATATATCAAATAGGACCAGACCTGATATTGTATTTGCTATTGGGAGACTAAGTAGATATACTAGTAACCCAAGTCAGTTATATTGGACATCATTAGAAAGAGTATTTAGATATCTTAGGGGTACTCTAGATTATATGTTGCACTATACTAGACACCCTGATATCATATAAGGTTATTTAGATGCAAATTGGATAACTGACTCACATGATGTAAAATCTACTACCGGATATGTTTTCACTCTAGGTGGAGCTGCAATCTCCTGGGGCTCATGTAAATAAACTATCATATCTAGGAGTACAATGGACTCTGAAATGATAGCATTAGACACTACTTGTACATAAGCCGAATAGCTAAGAAATCTTATTATGCATATACCTGTTTCTCTTAGTCCTGTTCCAGTAATTTCTATAAACTGTGATAATAAATCTGTTATAGAATTACTAAAGCATGATTCTGTGAATGCTAAGATGAACAGGCACCTACAGCTGCGATTCAAGTCAATAAATGGCCTACTAGACAAATATGTGGTTCTTGACTATATAAAGTCAGAAAAAATCTTGCAGACCACTTGACGAAGGATCTGTCTAGGACTTTGATCCTAGAATCATCGAGGGGGATGGGGTTAAGCCTATAAGTAAAGTCACCAGTAGTGACAATCCAACCGAGTCTGACTGGAGATCCCAAGAAGCAGGTTCAATGGGTAGGAACAAGCTAGACTTAGGTGACTTTTATGGAACACTGACTCGAGACTAAAATCTCATTACAATAATGCCCAACTGGCTGTACATGTGTACAATGATTCTCCATTCCTATGGTGACAGTATTCTTGAGTGATATGGTTAGGATGAGTTTTAAAAATCTTAATAGGTCCAAGCTAGTATGTGGGGTTGACACCTATCACCAACCCTTAAGGACATACCTATATGAGAGGTCATAAAGGCCGCGACTATGGGATAAGGCTATCCCAAACAACTCTTATGAATTTGGAATAAGTGCACATGGCCAACCTAAATCGCCACCCGTTAGTCTATCAAGCACTTCTTCAGACAAAGACAATAGTTACTAAGTGAGATTCAAGGTTGTAGTCCATCTCATCTATGCATAGTATATACCTGTCCAAAAATTCTTCACCTTTAATTCTTTTGTCACTTCTATTTCGGAACTTGACCTTTGGGGGGGGATTGTTGGCTGTGTATTCACTTGTGAGCAAAAGCTCAACTTCCTCCCTCTTACTTTAGTCCCATATCGGTTGGACCCCTTATCCCTTGTTTGTATATATTAGTTCTTCTTCATTGCTCTCTTAAGATGTTATGTGGGGAACCCCTTGGGCCACACGCGCGTGCCCCGCCGCCGCCCGTCCCGGCATGGCTCGGTTAGGTTAGGTTCTGCGCGCGTAACGGGTGCGGGTACGTGCCCACGCCTGCGGGCGCCGGTTGCCGATCCAATTTACTCTTCGGGTTCGAGCTGGAATCCAAAATATCTTTTTGCTCCTCCTTGTTGTGAACCGGTTTTAAACTCTTTGGAGATTTGAACGTTGGGCATTTATTGCTCCATATGTCCAGGTTCATTTGGCACATGTAACAACTCATATGACAGCATTTTTCTCTACGTTTTTCTTATGTTATTGCTCTTTAATGGCTAGTTTATGAGCCATTTAATTTCTTGTCCGTTGGTTGTGTCTAGGGACTGCCTTTATATTGTGGTCTCCTCATCCTTTATTTTTTACAGTTTTGTTCTTCTACGAGAAACCTCTTTCTCTGCTTCTTCTCTCCAACAACATTCTCTCCTCTAAATCCTTGCTTTGGACAGAGCTAAGTTCGGTCTCTCTCTCCGAGTTGTGTGCGACGAAGAGAAGCCGGTAGTCAGGAGTTTTTACCACTAGGAGCTTCCGAGAAACGTCTACACATAGACCTCGGATTAACTCTTAGGGCAGTGCTTCGTGCACGACTTTTTCGGAGGCCGATAACATTAACTATTTTAAATTTTATTGTTTACAGATTTCTAAACGAGAAAATGTGTTTTTATCTATCAAGTAATTGATTCAATGCAATTTCGAAACCAAGAAAAATAATCACCTAACTCTTGGTCAATTAAGAATTCTACGTCCCCTTGAAATTTTTTCGAGTGTTTGCATTCAACCTAAGCATGAAACCAGTCCTCCATAATCTAACTGCAGATTAGACAAGTATTATCGATATCCATACATCTCTAGCTAAGGAGTTTGTTTGGTTGAATGTAACGAGCACAATCTCCGGTTTTTTACTAATCAATGCACTCCTCCTACGAACCATTGATAAGCCAGTCGAGCATATTTGTTTTTGAATTTCTGGATCCGGAAGATGGTGGAACAAGGGTTTAAATGCAAAGAGACCAAGGATACGAATTGGATGTCAAAGAATAGCAGAAACATATGCTGCAATATTTACACGAATTATGGTATTTTGTTGGCTGTAAATGGGACCAATAATGCAACAAAAATCTACATTACATAGTATGACTGTGCAGATTTGGTCCAAACCGACACGGCCCAAATCGAACCGATGGACTGCTTGGATTGGGTCGGTTGAGTGTTCTTAATAACCGAGAGATTTGATTCGGTCAATGGATTGATAATATCAAAAATCAATGAAGAACTATTGCGTTTGTTAGAGATGGAATAATAAAATAATATATATGAGTTATTAACAAGCATGTGACAAATGATTGTTCAAAATATTTAATTTTTTGTTAATTTTAATATATGTTGTGTTCAAATATAAAATCGATCAGTCAAACCGAACCAAATCGAACCAAGTCAACCGGTTTTAAAATCGAACTGACCAATTGATTGGTTTGATTCTGCTATCGTTATTTCACAACCGAATACTTTTAATTTACCTGCAATTATGATCAAATAAATCGACCACCGAGCGATATACAATTCTATTACATAATACATACAACAATTTTTTGTAATATTATTGGCGGCTATTTTGGTTGCAAGTTCAACTACAACAGCTAATACTAACCCCCCCTAGAGAGTAAATAGAACATCACAATTTTAACGTACAAATAAATAACTGGTCTTTTTTTTTTTTGGCTATGTACTATAATACGCATTTGATGGACGGTTAGGATCGTTCCAATGATGAAATTTCGGACGGTCTGGATCGCGCTATAAAGTGTTGCAGCACTCAAGAACACCTGCCATGTGTCAGTCCATCTTTCTACTTGGTTGCAAGCTGGGCCTGGAGTCCAGGCTGGTTTTGTACTGTGCGCCGAACTTTACAAAGATACGGACACCTTTTTTTCTTTTTTATTCCACTCCTCCGAAACGCATAAAAGTTCGTATTGGGAGTCGTATTTAACGCTGACACACGTGGTCTCACGTGATTGGAACTAGAAGTAATGGTCGGCTAGCACATGTTTTCATCTGCACGAATTTTAAAGGGCACCTGCCGCTAGTTTAGTTGTGGGTAGTAATGGGTCGGATCCGGTCCCATTGATCAACACGCAGATCCACTATTCCTGAACGCCACCAATGGAAAGAACCCAAACCCGAATGCATTACAAACCTGTAAAGAAAGTGAGAAAGTGTATAGTATATCATTAAGGAGTTTGTTAACAGGAGTCCTAAATGTACATATTAATACATTGATAAATATGTATTTTAGATGTGCACTCTAATTAGCACATTTATAAATACATTTTTTATTTAAAATATATATTAATAAATATAAAATGTCGATTGATAAATATGTTGATATAAGTACCAATATAAAATATATATTTATCAATGTTAATATATGTCCACGCATGTTAACAAAACCCATCATTTAGTGGCCGTCACCAACAAGTTGTGCTTCTTTTTTATACTTTTCTTTTAAACAAGATGTCTGATTACCGCAGCTTACCAAGTATTGTGTTGAATATTTAGTTTAGTTTTTGGACATTTTTGTAACAAGAAGCTGTTGTCAAAATTGCTTTTGAGAAACTAACGGCAGTCCAAAACCAAGCCTTGATCAATGCCTAATTGATCGTTCTCTGACTCGATGACAGTGGACCCAACCAAGTGCAAAGCAGGCAGGTCGAGGGTTTAACCTGGCCCACCTGTCATTGAGACAAGAAGCCAATTGGAGAATCACTAGGCTGCTGCAAGTTTGATTTAGCACGTCTTAAATAAATGATTCGCCATAAATACATAATAAATATTGCACAACACTTGCCACACGAATATTAATGCGCAGATTTGGACTTCCACAAACATATATACAATGTACATATTGCACCAACAACAAAACTTGGCGAGATGAGCAGGAAATCTATTCCACCAATCAACCACAATTTCTGTATCCATGTTTACAAAACATACTCTCTTTTCATTTCAAGCAGATTGACAGACTTCATTGTACAAGAACCAAATCTTTACTTGGTAACTAACTATGTTAACCATTCTGAATCGATGACTAAAAATTTACACCAGATAGTATCCACAACCGTTTAGATTTTATGACAGCCAGGGAAGACGAGGTTAATTACAAGATCACAAAATCAAGAACAGTGATTTTTTATCTTACAAGTAGGAAGAAACCCAGCCGGGGGGGTGGGGGGGTGGGGGGGGGGGGTTGCACCATTCTGCATTGGACCTCAAGGAGGGGTCGAAGAATGATGTCGTCTCAAACTGCTTTGTCTTCCACACCATTTGATGGGGGTAGTCGAGGGAGGTTGTGGGCCATCTTCTGTGCCACCTTCCTTTTCGAGAGACCATGATGCGGTGTTGTTGAGCTGGGTCGTATAGTTTGCTGCAGAGATGGTAGGCGAGAGTGGTTCAGGTACATAACGAGTGTGTGTTGGGATCTGGATGGGGCAGACTAGACTTCAGAGACCTATTCGATACCCTCATCTACATAAACAACATCTTGCATTGTGAGCTGGTGGTACTCCACAATCTCCCTCAAGAACCGATTCTCCCTTGCATAAACTGAGTTCTCGTGCGCCAGCCTCCCCTTTTCTTCCAATAATGTCTCCAACTGGAGTCGTATCTGCAAAATGGCCGCACCATCGTAAGTGATACAAGACTAGATAAAGGGAACACAAGCGAGAAAAAAAAAAAATCTGTTCTGGTTGATAAATAGATGTGCAAAGTTCTCAATAACTTCATTGCATTAGATGCATCCAGTAAATGAGTGTGTGCACGTGTGCTGGGGAAGGCATACCAAATCCTCGTCCTCATGGTTGTCACCCTTTTCACGACTTTCCCGTAGTAGCCTGTTCTCATCTTCAAGCTGATTGCATCTTTCTTTTGCAAAAGCCAGGTCTGCTTTCACAGTTTTCATTTCTCGCAAAAGAAGCTTGGACTTAGCAGCCATTGCATTTGCAACCTGCAAAAACACAAGGTGGTGGTGGCCATTTTCATCAGTTCACAGGTGCCACATGAAACTTCGTATGACAAGGATATTGTAACAGTGAATCAAACTAGATCACAAATTTTACATAACCATGAAAAATGTATCTAGCATTGACAATATGTTCAAAATATGCTTAACAGAGAAATTATCACATTTACCACGATAGCCAACCTAGATATATAATACTGGAGCAAGCCTATTATGGTAGATTTTAATTTCAGCTACGTCACATGGGCAACTTTTTCACTACCAAAAGAGGCTGATCAAAATTTTAACCATCAGTTTTCCTTTGGTTAGCCAACCCAAGATATTTGGGATATATTTACACATTTAAGGCCTTGAAGTACCAAAGAAGTCTCCCTGAAATGTGTGAAATCTTAACACGCAAAATAAATCCTATAATTTTTAGGGATAAAGTGTCACTGTTACTGTCAGTTTATTTTTATTTTATATGAAGAACATAAAAATAACCTTCTTCAACTACGTCATATACTCAAGATTTTCAAGATATCAGTCAACCTCACAGTACTCTGTAATCTGTAACTGATGAATCTTCCAATTTTTAAATGCCTATTTGGAATATCCATCACCAGAATCACATGCACATATTTGCAGGTTTGTAATATTAAGCAAAAACCAAATTATCTTGGACATTTGAGGCATCAAGGAGAATAGGGCTATCAAGGGTCAGGTTCTGGTTGGATTTATGTAAAATCTAAACCCGACCGAAAACTCTTTTGTGTTTCAAGTACATAAACGAAACCAGACCTGGACTATATACGGGTTCTGTTTTTATAATCCGGACAAGGTTAGGTGTTATATTATAGAAATTAAAACAAAGAAAACCCTGCAAGCAGTGAGAATCAAACTTGTGCCTCCCAGATTGCACAATCAATACTTTACCAACTGGGTAGCAGCAACTATATATATACGAACAAGACCCGATTTCTTTTCGGATTTCATAGTCTCTACCAGGATCCAACCCGAAATTCATTCGGCTTTAAATTTATACATAACCCTGAGTTTTGAGTAAAAAATTGGGTCGGTTATTGGGTTGTCAGTTACCATTGATAGGCCAAAGGGAGAAAATGAGTCCATTTAATTTAAATAATGCAGGCTAAAACATGCAAGTATTTTATGCATGTAATATAGTGATACACATTTGCCACCTTACGTCGCGAGATGCCTTCAGTTGGGTTTCATGGCCATTTTGATTCTGGCTGAAAGAATTTGGTTCTGAAAGATCTGTGGCCACATTCAGTGCATTGGAACCGCCACTTTTTCTTCTAATATGCAGTTTCTTTGTTTCTTCGATGATGTCCGCTGTCCTACTTTCCACCATCATCACGCCCTCCTGACAGAATTGAAAGAAGAATACAATTACTTAAAGGAAAATATTAACAGAGTATCCGTGACAACGTCAACCTTACAGAAAAGGTTTTCATCTTCTATACCATTAAACAAACAGATGGTAACTGCATAAGTGCATATACGACTTCAAAGAGATAACCCTGATAACAATCAGGAATGGAAGATTGCAAAATGTAAATTCTTCTGAAACATAACTAGTAGCACTGAGTTCTTCACACATTTAATGATATCTCCCTCTATTCAAATAAGTTGTATTAGGCAGAGGATCAATAAAATTTAATGATATCTCCCTCTATTCAAATAAGTTCTATTCGGCAGCGGATCACAAAAAATTAATGATATCTCCCTCTATTCAAATAAGTTGTATTCGGCAACAAATCACGAAATCCTGGCAATCTTCTCCATATAATGAATGAGGAATCTGTTTGAAAATCATCTGCCTTGCACCAACCCCCCCGAAGCTGGATCCTCTTGAACGTACCCATGCTTCCTCCCGCCGCTCACAAGCTCGCTATACCCACCATCTGCAACAAGGGCAACAAACACACTTCTCCTTTCAATCGCTCAGGCACCAATCTTCCCTCTTTTCACTAGCTAGCAACAACAGGACATTTTTTTTTCTTCTGATTGAGTAGTAATAGTGATTTTTTTTATTTTGAATGCACGATTATCTTTGGATAGAAAATGTATGGAGTTAATATTTATGATTTGGGATCAATATTTAGGGTAATGCAGAAACTTCAGAACTAAGTGGAATTTTTTTTTAATTATATAATTCCTAAAATACACTTGATGTTCCATTCCTTTTTCGTCATTAATATCATTTAAACATAATCAGGGAACCGGACGGTTCGCTCGAACCATGACCCATTTGCATGGTCCAAAGTGATTCACAGCTGTTCAAACATTCAGTAGGTTCAACTTGTTTGAGGAGATCGCTGAAAGTAGTGGTTCACAGTCCAATCGGTCATTTTAAGCGGTTTTTAAGACCTTGGGTGGGATTTCATCATAGTTATCAGACCAGGACCAGTCATCGACTCGGTTGCAGCTCTAGGTCACTGGGTCGCTGGTCCAACCAGTGGGTCACCGGTCGGACCGTGGACTATATATATATATATATATATATATGGAAGAAGGTAATTTATTGGCGAAAATAATACCTTCTCTACACATATTATGCAAGTCAAGCAACAATTAAATACACTTGATAAATATAGAGGAAAATACCTTCTCTTACAACAAAAGTTTATTGGCTAGATACTTGGTAGAGCAAAGCTTACATATACTCGCACGAAACCTACACCTCTTGAGTTGAACCTCAAGATGTGTCATGATGATGGAGATAGTCTTCCAAATTCGTCCCGTTACAGACAATTAGTTGGCATGTTGGTTTATCTCACTATTAGTCGTCATGGTATCTCTCATGTTGTACTTGTGTTGGTCAGTTTGCTTTTGCGTCCCATACTACATAATATGTTGCTATGCTACAGATTCTTCGTTATATATCCGATACCATCACAATATCTTTGTTCTTCTCGGCTATTTTGTCCTTTGATCTTCGTGCTTATTCACATGTTGATTGGGTTGTGATGTTATAGTAGTCAGAGATCCACTACTAGGTTTTGTATGTTTCTTGGTACTTCTTGATTTCCTGGAAATCAAAGAAGCATGATGTGATCTAGTGTTGAGGCTCGGTATCATGCTATGGCTACTACTACTGTTAATATTACTTGGCTTCGTTGGCTAATTACTGATATTAATTTTATTGTTTCTAGTCCTACACCTTTGCATTGTGACAATACTAGTGCTTGTTCATGTTGCCCACAACCTTGTGTTTCATGGAAGAACAAAACACATAGAGGTTGATTGCCACTATGTTAGAGAACAATATCTTCTTAGGATCGTCTCGCTACTGCATGTTACCTCTCAGTTGTAGATTGTAGACTTCTTCATGAAGGTTCATACAGTTCGAAGGCACTCCTTCGTATAGTTCAAAGGCACTATTAGGCAAACTCTCGATGGTTAATCCTTGTGAGTTTGAGGGTGATGATAGTTATTAGTTAGTTGGGTGTTGTTTATTCATTGTAGTTTGTTTTTCATTTATACTTTTCTCTTCCGAAACCTACATTGTTCTATCACAATGAGTTTGAGGGAGGTATTAGAGTACAAAAAGTTTAGTCTCATCTTAGATTAGAGGTATGCCTCTCGAGTGTCAGTAAATATATATACCCATTGGCATATGCCTAATAGATCATCCATTCCATTTCTCTGACAAACATTTGGGTTATTTAGATACCACAAGAAACTTGTTTGATGAAATGCCAAGAAGGAACTCAGTCTCCAATGCAAACCATTATCCTGGGTTGTGTTCAAAATGGGCATTTAGGCTAGCCTCCCATTGCAGAGGAAGTTACAACTTACCAAAGAGTCACGGTTTTGGATTTGCTAAGGTCACAAGGACATGATCCTCAAGAGAGCTGAATTTGAAGAAAATGATTCAAATAGTTGATCCTAAAAAAAAATAAGGATAAAGGCTTTTTCGAGACAAAGAGAGGAGAGAGAAAAAGGGGACATTAAATATATAATTTAAGCCAAGTATAAACCCAACCAATTGGGTGTCTGATTGGTTTGGTCTTAATTAGTTTGGTTCAGATGCAATTTCAATTGTAAAGACAAATTATTTTAAGTTTGGAGCTCAGTTCAAAGTCAGCACACAGATCCAACCAGAACTGAAGTTTACAATTCCTTTATGGCTATAAAGCTTATCATAATTACAAAACTACCAGTGGCCTCTATAAACTTAAATAATGAAAGGCTATCACATTCCATAAAATGCACTGTTGTCTCTCATCTCCACTCTGCTCTCCATTTTCTTTTGAGAAAGAAAACCCTAATCTAATATCCACTCCGCCTTCCTCTCAGTTCATCTACTCTATCTTCCCTCCAATCTCCTCATCAGATTGTGCTCCATACTAAATCCCTACTCTCCAGTGACACTCATCCTCTCTCCACAATTGGTGACTCACTCCTACTCCCCTACAGGACCACTTCGGACATTACGACAACCTCTCCACCATGGCAACTCTGATCCCTACTATTCGTAGACCACCTCTAAACTTGCAGTTTCATCACTTTGATGAGTTGATCTCACGGCGGTGTCTCAATCTCCTCGACAAACTGTCCAAAATCACGGCTAATCCAATGTAACTGAACCAAGAGTTAAGTTTAATTTCAGTTTAATTACTTGGTCGGTCAATTCGGTCGGGCGAAAGTCGTTTTTCACTTTTATTCTGTTTGGCTGAAAATTGGTTTGGTTGGACAGATTCGATCGATTTCACACCCCTAAAGAAAAATGGGAAGATCAAATTGTCCAGGTGTATCCTCATTAGGATGCAAGAATCAAAAAGTTGAAACCCCTAGAAAGTATGATCAACTTGGAGCGATGTGCCGAAAGCAACTACAATTGGAAGCCAAATCATAAATGTAGAATGTCCGTTGGCAGTAAGTATAGTGACAGTATAAAGCAAATACAAGATATAATCAGCAAGTCGTCATCTTTCAAAAAAGAAGCCAACATGCTACAAAATTTACTCTCACCTGACCACCAGTTTGTGTGTCAGGCATGTGCAGCCGGCTCCTAGTATGGTCTTCATATTGCTGAGAAGCATTATCATCCTCAAGGATCGATTTAGCTTTTCTAGCTAAAACTCCCCAAAATCCATACTTTGATTCATTCAAAGTTCTCATAGATGTGTACTCAGTCTGTCATAACATCCCGCAATTCGATTCCCAAACTGGTTTCAAAGCAAAAGCTAGCCAAAATACCAATATAGAAGCTACTGTAGACCACGTCAGTTAATAGCCAAGAGTTAAGAAAAGAGAAGCAAGAAATGAACTATAACTTTTCTGAAACTACATTAAAGATTTAAGAAAAGGAACGGATGGAGGAAAGAGAGAGAAATTCAAGAACCATGAGAAAGAACACTCCGCACTCTGAAGGGACATTTAGGTAGTGATTGGGAAGGGGGAAAAGTGGTGGGAAGGAAAAAGTTGAGGGAAAAGTGAGAGAAAAATTATAAGTGATGGTGTATGGGAGGGGGGGAGGGAAAGTGGGGAAAGGAAAGTGAGGGAAAATTTTGTGGGTCCCACTAAAAAAACTTTCTCCCAAAAATGGAAGAAAAATGGAGAGAGATAAGAGAATTTTGGGATAATTTAACTAACTACCGCTCATATAAATTATTATATGAGAATACCAAGGACTAAATAGTAATTATATCTCAATCCATATACAAAAAAAAAAAAATTAAACTTTTCTTTTCCCTACTTTTTCTTCATCCAAACAAGGAAAGAAAAAAATTAACTTTACTTTCATTTTACTCCCCTCCATTCCATTTTCTTTTCCCTCAAATTTTTCTTTTCCTCCCTTCAAAAGTTCCTAAGCAAAACATTAAGAAAAACTTCTATATGATATTTTACAGATATTTATACACTTGATAAATATAGGGGAAAATAGCAGAACTTTGCTTCTGACATATGTACTTCAAATAAAAGCTCCATTACTATCTCACTAGAACCCATTATTTTAACAAGAGGCTGCTTCAATATGACCTTCTATTGCAACAAAAGGATCACACAATACAATAAGCAAGACAACTCAGCATGTAACAACAACAACAACAACAAAATCTTTATCCCAAATATTTAGGGTCGGCTGTTTAAATCATTTTCGTCCATTCACCTTTGTTAATGGTCATGTCCCTTTTAACACTAACAAAAAACATATCATTTTTAAATCCCCAATTCATGTTCATTTATACTTACCTTTAGTTTTAGTTGTTCCTTCAACTAATATCTCATCGCTCGTTTTTACTGGAGCATCTATTAATCAAAATGCACATGTCCAAACCAAGACTATTTTCTCTCATCTTGTCTTTCAATGTGGTTACCTTTAGTCTTGTCCTTCTTACAGGCGCCACCTGTCACTACCACATTTTCTAGGAAAGGGTATTTTAGTTATTTGGTAATTAATTAAATATTGTGCATGTTAAATTTTATTTATTGTATTATTTATTTATTATTAGCATGTTAAATTTATTTTTGGACTTGTGTTAGTGGACCAACTAGTTTAGTTTAGACTTATGGACAAATATTTAATTCTAGTTAGAATTGAGCCCAATAATTAGAAGCCCAATTATTAGGAGGAGGATTAATTATGTTAAACCCATTAGACTAGAAGCTTCCCTCCTTAATTAATTTCTTCATGAGAGGCCCCAAGGGGTATTTTAGACTTTACATAGTAGCTTGAGGGAGGGGAAAAGTGAGGCCTATATAAAGGGGATGAAAACTTTTTCTCTCTTCATTTTTCATTCCGAATCTAGATCTAGAAAATTTTCTCAACCAAATCCCTACCAAATTTCCATCCAATTATTTCTCAAATCACCATTGGAGGCTATTAGAGCATGAATCTACAAGAAGGAAGCATAGATCTAAAAGGAGGAAGCATGGATCTACAAAGAGGAGCATTGATCTACAAGTTGAAGGCCAATTTCACCAATTTTGGAGATTTCATTGGGAATCCATCTCCCAATAGGTACAATTCATTTTTTTTCTTAATTTAGGTTCTAAATCTGAGATTTAACCATGGAAAATCAACCCATATGCATAGGCTACCCATAGGATTTGGTTTTGTGTTCATAGGAGGCTTATTGAGAAAGTTATGGTACTTTTTGTGTCAATTTTGGGAGAATTTCGAGATTGACATTTGTTGTGTGTGTCAATTGGTCCTATAGATCAATTTGACATGTGCTTGTGTGTTTGGGGCTAGTGTCGTGTCCACAATTGGGTACGTGTAGGTCGTATCCCATCAATTTGGTGATACGTGTTGATTTGGGGGGGGGGAGGAGGTTTCCTCCGACACGGGACTTTGAGCATGTCACATTTTGACACGAACACGTAGATTTATATTTGACTCTTCGTATTGTTCATAAATAATATATATGACTTATTCGTGTCCTTCAGGGTACGTTTGGATGTGTGGTGGACTCGTGTCGCATGCGTATCCTAGATCTAGTGGGATACGGGGTGATACGGTCCATGTATGTGCAATTTAATTGTAGATCTAATTCTTTTGTGTTCTTATTTCATGGAGAAATATAATTATATATATGCATATATATATAATATTGTGTATATATATATTTATGTAATGTTGTGTCTTAGATCTATGCATCTATGTATATATACTATATGAGTATATTATTATGTAGCTATTTTTCTACATGTAGATATATATTTATAAGTGGTAGTATATGTATATATAATATAGTAGATATATTTATATATGGTTATATATACAGTTATATTATATATTGTTATGTATTTATATAGTGTATGATTTTATATACGTATACATATATGTGTTGTTATATAAGTATATATTACTATGCTATTGTCATATGTATTTAATATGTACATATATATGTGGAGGTGTATGTATGTTATATATGTTATTTGTCATAGTGTTATATATTATAGTTATATGTATTTTTATATCTATTTATGGGTGTTATATATATATATATTTATATAGGTTATATTTATATATGCATTGTATATATAAACATAAGAGAGAGGAGAACAGGAGTTTCGGCGACAGCAGCCAGCGACAGTTGCAGAAAACTGTCGCTGAAACAGCAGCAATATCAGCAGCATATCAGGAGTTTTAGTGACAGTTTTAGCGACAGTTGCAGAAAACTGTCACTAAAACAGCAGTGTATCAATATCAACAGCAGCTTCAGCGACAGTGGACAGAATCTTCAGCGACAGTTTGACAGTTTTATATATTAGATATTTATATAGATATAGATATAGATATATTTGTATATATATATGGTAATTAATATATACGTATATATGTTCCTAATTTTCTAATTGTGCTTTAGTATACTATATGTATAATATATTTAGTTGTAGCATATAATATTATTGGAATAGTTATTATATTTTAGTTATCTATTGTTATGAGTATCTTTAGTTATATATATTATAGGTATGTATGTATGTACGTATATATGTATTAGTATTTAGTGTGTAGTTGGTAGTTAGTATTTATTCTATTTAGTACATACTAGAAGTTATATTGGATTGATATATGTATACATATAGTTATTGATGAATAGTTAGTATATATATATGAAGATTTTGGCATTACCTTGAGATACCAAGGTAAGTATCAAGAGATACCAAGGTATGAGTAGTAGGTATTGGCATAGTAATAGGATAGTTATAAACTAATTATGGGTTGGTATTAAGGTGACTAAAATAAGGTATATAGTATTGTATAAATACTAAATACATGGTAGTTTATAGTTATAGTTGGATAGTTAATATATATATACTAGAGTGACATTACCTTGAGATACCAAGGTAAATGCCAAGGTATTGGGTTTGGGTACCAAGATAGAGGTTTAGTATTGCGATACAAAGTTGGTTCGAAACCAAGGTATCCATTTAGCATTGGTAATTAGGATTTTATATATATAATATTGTTTGATATGTACATATGTGTTATATTTATCCCTTGTTTGCGTATCCTGAGATACGGTATCTTAGTATCCTAAGATGTAGCTTGTATGGCCTAGATTCATAGTGTGTGAGCCCAATATCTTTGAGTTAGACTCATGCAACCTAGAAATGGGTAGTTTACCATAGTTTGACTATAGTTGACCATAGTTGACTTAGAGTTGACCTAGTTTGACTTTTGACTTAGAATTGACTTGTTGACCTAGAAGTTGACTAGTTTAACTTCTTTTCTTTCCAGAACCTTGTATTAATGCAATATTCTATATATAGGTCTGTGTGACACCAGTTCGGACAGTTTGACATTCATTGCTCTGGACCACAGACGAGTACATTTCTCTGATTGTTTTCAATTCATAATATTGTATATATGCATGTTCTAGAATTGTATACATTGATTCCGACAAAGTGATTTCACGGACTGGTGCTATATGGATTCCGTCATGAGATGTTATCCCCTACCGTGTTCAGCGGGTACTCGTGTACATTGTATCTCATCGTGTATACTGGGTATTGATGTTACTTCGTGTTCACACACTGCTCGTGTTCAGTGTGCTTATTCGTGTACACCCACCGCTCGTGTTCGGTGGTTATGATATTCGTGTACACCCACTGCTGGTGACAGTGGTTATATTTTCGTGTTCGTAGCGTGTCGTGATTGGATCCATCGGTATTAGTTGGGGGTGAGAGAGTAGGAGTTGATTATGTGATCAAAGCCATTGTTACAAATCGTGTACATTCTGATTACATACTTCACTTGTAATCCGTCTTACCTGATCATGTTCACCCAACCCGATCACATAATGAACTCGTATTCTAAGGCACATTAGATAGTTTAGATTACAGTTTACTTCATCATATTGTGATATTCATATTGTTGATCTATATATTCTCGTACATTACCTGTATATATCTTGTTCATCATTCATATGTTTAGTGATCTTGTATTTCATTTCTATATCTGTTTATATGCTCGATTATGTTATTGGAACTGCTTTCAGAGGTATGTACTTCGCTCCATTTCTGACTGGAAAACATTTTTCAGAGGATCCGAGAGATTGGTGTCCGACATACTTTGAACTTTGACTTATAGATGGTGCAGACTTGGACCCACTAGTTCTGGAGTGACTACCGGGAGTTTTAGCCGGATTCACTAGGTAGCATAATTAGTTCTCTTTGGCATTTTGGTACCGGATTTGTTTCCGGCTTCTATTTGAGTTATTGATTTTTGTTTCTATTGTTGATGATTTATATTTTTTTGATGTATAGTTAGACTTCCTTCATATCTTCTCGTGCTTTAGATTGTGATTGAGTTTTTGTGTGAGCTATTATTGGCCAACTTTATATTATTGTGAGATTTTAGATAGTATAGTAGACCAAGACAGCGTTCTACCGCCGATGCTGCGGCGTAGGCTGGACGTTGTTTCCGACTTGCATCCCTATACCGGGTGCGGGTCGTGACACGTTTTTAGTGGTGGCCCACGCAGGTCAGGCTTCGCAAGTTATGCGATGTCGTGGTAGTGCGACGTCTTAGTTGTACTACTACGAGCCTGCGATAGGATGTAGGATATAAGATATTAGGATGAGAGGATACTCAATCACAAATTTTTTGAGAGATTCCTAGAACGACCCTTGAGAATCTTATTATAATTTTTTAATTCAAAATCTTTTTCCTTGTTTCCGTCCGCTCTCACTTGTTGTTGTTGAATTTAATTCTTTGTGATCGATTGTTGAATTTGATTCTTGGTGATCGGTTGATTTAAATTCTTGGTGTTCGTTATTGAGTTTGATTTTATATCGAAAGAAATTTTACGGACTAAATTACGGTATCATCTGATGACATATGGGGACAGTAAGGAAGGCGAAACGTCTACTTTGGTTATGGAGCCTAGAGTTTATCGCAGCCATATTAGCTGGCGTAGCAAAAACGTTGAGACCTGACTTCAGATGTACATATCTTAGTTATGAAATTTAGAATTCTCGCAGCTATACTAGTTGGCACAGCGAGGATTCTAGACGACATGATTATAGAGGTGCATACCTAAGTTATGGGATCTATCGTTTATCGCAGCTATGCTTACCAGTATGGCGAGGATTCTGAGTGTCATAATTTCGGACAGACGTGTATGATTATCAGATTGTATCTTAAATTGGTTCTTAAAGTATCATCTCAATACTTATTCATTTCTGCTATTATAGGACTTTGTTCCATCATTCTTTAGCTTAGCAGTAGGGATACCTTCAGTTCTTTAGTCCAATTCTTTATAGAGCTTCTTTCCATTAGAGTCCTTGTTAGTGTGATAATTGGTGAATTGTATTAGGTCTGTGTCTTGAGTATCAGTATTGACTATTGATAGTGTGACTTGTGAGTCTGTAAGTGGTTCTTGGTTAGGCATGTGAGCAATAGGCATAAATCTAGGAATAACCCATAGCGTAGTACTTTGTAGCAATAGTTCTATGATAGGTGTCATTATAGATAGTATGGATACTAATGGTAGAGAGGAGAGTAGAGAGTATCAGTAGTGGTTCCATGAGTTAGTATCAGTATCAGCATGCCAGTTCTGGATAATCATGAATTCATGTAGTTGGGTGAGCCATGTAAACATTTAAGTATCAAGGAAATTGTGTTGAAAAACAATAGAGCATGATATTCAATTTGGTGGTTGATACTTGTGTGTGTCAAGAGTAGAGAAATATATATGCATAAAGGATATTAGTAAGCATGCCATAGTAGAATGGTACCCATAAGTATATAGGAAAGTATGAGGGAATAATAATACATTGTGCTAAAGTAGTAGGACTTGTGTTAAGGTATAGTAGAGCATTGATAGGAGTGCACCAGTATATGACTAGTGATGGGTATATCACCTGATATTGAGACTAGTGATGTGTTGGAAGCAATAGGTGGAAGTGTGTCTAGAAATTGTGTGCAGGATGCACAGTGGGTGGTAAGTGTCAGTGTGGAAGTTCATGAGTATCAGAAAGTGGAAGTTTGAGTGTTAATATTATGTCATGGGTTAGAAAATATCAAGATTGATCATGGAAGAAATGTATCACTGATTTGTGTATCCGTCTGTAAAATGTTTGAGGAGAAATACATATACATCAATAGAGATATAGAATCATATGTCCGCCTTTGGGAGTGAAGTGAAACATGTGAATTATAGAAGTTAATAACTAGTGCAAGTAATCATGAGTTCTAGTGAGTGTGATGAGGTGATCTAATAAGGAAGCTAGTATCCTAGAACATTAAGGGTATATATTATGTAGTTTTGAAGCTAGTGTTACTATATCAAAAGTGTTAGTATTTCTATATCAGGGATTAGCTGAGTAATGTGCTAGTAACAGTAAGTACATTGGATTGGTGTATCAGTTAATATGGATAGAAAGATAATTGGGAGTAATAGTACAAGTGATCCAAGCAGTAGAGGAGGAAGACAATATATATATATAGAAGTAAGTAAGAATAGTACCTTGCTAAATTTGATTAGGAATCACCTGAATAGCGAGGAGGAAAAATGATAATCTTCAGTTAGCATGAAGGATGAGGTAGGAGAATGCAAGTTCTCAGTGAAGATGCTGGTCCTTGATGACCCTTGCTTCGAATGTCATTTCCATAGCGTATCAGATCAGAAAGAAAGAAAGAGAGGGGGAAGCAAACACAGATGGAGTTTAATTTTGCTAGAAGCAGATCTATAGACTATAGGCGAAGTACATGCGTGGAATGAACAATCCCAAGTCTCATAAATATTGCACATAGTGAAAGAGGAGATGATAGCAGTGTTAGACATAATCAAATCAAGGATAAAGTTCGTAGACATCCTTAAAAAAATTTAATTTGCTTGGTATTCCTAATCCTGACTTTGAAGTTTGAAACACATGTGACGTCTTTTACCAAAAAATCATATAACACAGTGATATCTAATTCGGTTAAGTATTGCCTCTATTTGCACACATTATGTATAGCCACGGGGCTATAACAGACCAAAATAGTTGGAGGTATTACGTTGAAAAGAACAAGTACAGGGTTCACACACTTGCCCTAAGGAACCTATAAAAGGATATCACATATAATTCTGGCCAGGTAGAGCAAATCAAATCGAGTGAATCCACTGCTCGAGATGGTCTTCGTGCTCATGGCTGATCAGTATCATCAGTCCGACTATGTGGTAGATCCCACACCGAGTCTTAATGACTTTATAACCTCCAACCGTGTAGTGAACCCGACTCATAACTGTAACATACTCAACTTTTCCTTTTAATCACTGTGGATGAATTTAATTTTAAATCTTATGTCACAGGTTGTTGTTTTCGTGTTTGCTTCGCTCCACCTAACAAGGATTTCACGTGGTATTCTCCTTGTCACACAAAATAAAATACCAAGAAGAGGGAGGGGAAAGAAAATGAATAGGTACCGTGAAGAGGTAGGGAAAAAGTGAACAAGTATGTTGCTCCTCAGAACCCATGTATTGGATTCTGTATCGTTCCTCTCCAAAATATTACTCTAGAAGTGGATCAAGCCAGGTCAGGTTAGACTCTGAATCCACAGCTACTTCGGATTTAAAACCCTATCCCAACATAGCTCAAGTGGTTAAGGCAGGCTGAGTCACTTGATCTACAACTGTTCACGGATGGCTCAACTTCAAAACCAAAACCTAAATCCAAATTACTTAATAGGTGTCGAAGTAGATTAGGTTGGGTTCAACTCATATGGGTGGTTCACACCACACATAGGCAAGATGGTCAAAAGAAGAATACTACATACAATACTTGTTAGTTGAAACAAACCAACCTCAAAAGAAACATGATCCTAACAAAATTGATTCAGAATTAAATCGGGTTCAACTCATATGGGTGGCTCACACACATAGGCAAGATGGTCAAAAGAAGAATACTACATACAATACTTGTTAGTTGAAACAAAGCAACCTCAAAAGAAACATGATCCTAACAAAATTGATTTAGAATTAAATCTCCATGTGTTAAAAACAAAACACAACAACATCATGTTCGGGGTTGGACAACCATCATGTGGTTGTAGATGACAACGCCAATGAGAGTTAGGATGCAGTACACTACAAAATCGAGGGTGGCTATACAGTCTACAGACCATCCATGATAATGAAAACCGTCTTAGATGGTTTTCTCATTTTGTCCTGTATGACAAGAACTCTACATGACATCCTTCTATATGCCTCTTATTATATGTATATATGCACCACACATTAAGAATCAAATCAACTACGCTTATCATAAAAAATTTAGACTATGTTTATTATAAATGTTTTTTGTTATTTGTTAGTGCGTAAGACCTCCAATTAACTATACTGCTCCTTCAAGATTCACTGTCCCATGGATTGTACTTATCAATGTACAAGAGTAAAATAAAATAAAAAACTACATGTAACAAATGTATATATAATCATGCAAGTATTATACTTATCAATGTACAAGAGCAAAATCAAAAACTGCATGTAACAAATGTATATATAATCATGCAAGTATTATGCACATGAACGCAACTTGGCTTCTTGCCCTTTGCAAGCCTAGAAGAACTAAGTTGGTCTTCTTAAAGATTTGCATTGTGCTCCATTTCATCAGGTTGCTTATGCTTGTCAGTATAGAAAACTAGGTTGTGCTTCTAAAGGATTTTTTGGGGACTGTTCTTCTAAAAGATTGACCTTGAATTTCATTTGATAGGCTATTACCCTTGTTCCAGTGTAACTAGAGTCAATTCTGAAGGTCATCAAGGTGAGAGATTAGCTCTATTTGGTTTTGCCTAAGACAAAATTTGGTCCAGAAGGGGGGTAGCTTGTCAAGTATGCAAGAGAATTTGCCTATCGAAGATGGATCCTCTAGCTTGCATGCCTCTAGTAAGTCTTACAAGTGATAAATTTGTTAATAATTTTATTACAGTTCATCTTGAATCACTTAAAAAAGATTTCATGTTCCCAACATCCTTTATACCCCCCAACAATAACAAAGTAACCACCTCGTTATGGCAATGATAACCTATCTCTTGATTGGAAATAACTAGGCACACCACAACAACGCTTACTCATAAATGTAAGACCGTTAAGCCAATTAAGAAAGTTAAATATTAATATTCAACATTCCAACTACTTTTGAAATAATCATGGCTCCTACATTAGTGACATTCTTGCTGTCAACACAATATCCAGTAACAAAATGGTATCAACAGGTACTTCATACTTTGATAGTACATAGAAATAGCTGAGTGGCTTAGCAAGCCGCAAAAGTTACATATGTAACTATATGATAACTATTATCTCAATGCTATCCATATCCCCTTATAGTTTCTATATGGTCCAATGGGCAAGGATGGAACCAACATCCAACGATGAGTAGGACCAAAATCTAATCATTTTTTCTGTAAAAGTTATTTTTTATTAATATACTAAATATTATATTTAGAACTTTTCAAAATTATAGTGTAACTAATGAACATTTTCAGAAGTAAGTGGTGTGCCAATTACCCTAAAAAAAATACAAAATTAAATTTCAGTGTAAGTATATGACAATTTCGAAATTTAAGGGTGACATGGCCTCCAAGGCCATTTTACAGTCCATCCATGCTTGATATTACGTCTGAACTTGGTCATAGATAAAAAGATAACTCATAATCCATTAGGTCAAGTAGAAACACAAGGAGACAAGGATAGTGTAAACACAATAGTTATCCCTAGATGTGAAGATAATTCATAACCTGTTAACAGAGATGAACCGTAAGCATGGTCTTAGGGGACCATTGTCCCCCTAGCTCTAAAAAATGTTACAAATTCACTACAAAACAAAAACAAAAAAAATTCTTAAAAACTCGTGCATTGGCACCCCTAACTTCTTAAAATGATAATTAGTTACACTATAATTAGAAAAGTTTTGAAAACTTGTGTGTTGGCACCCCGTAACTTTTGCAGGAAAAAAAAGTTTAGATTTTGGGTTTTGACCCACCTCATCATTGGATCTCAGTTCCGTTCCTTCCCTCAAAACCTTAATAAATTATCTTCCTCTATAACTCCTGCCTCCAACCATCACCAATGATGTCCTTAGCTCCTTAAATAATACACTTCTTTGAGATATTCCCAGTCTGATTGGTTAAGAATCATCAAGTCAACATTTTTTCATACTTGTCAAGAGGGATCCAATTGATTAGATGTTAATCTCCCGGTAACCAGGATATGCCAAAAAATGCACAATACTATAATCTATATCAATTCCAAATCATATGTCTATAGATGCGCTTTCTTCCCACTTCAATCCCCATATAATCTCCTCTCAAAAAAATATAGTGGTCAATTCAAAACAATTTGAGATATGTGTTGTCTTACATATTCCTTCCAACGTGAATTCAAACACCATCATCCATTTCCAATCAGCTGGATAATGACACAGATGACCAGTTTGGATATCAGTTATGACCAACAGAGGGACAAACTCGAGTTTCAGATGGAAGTTTGCTCAAATGCACCGTTCATTTTGGGACTCACCCAAAATGCTAGCAAAACAAGCGTTCCAGAAACGGTCGTTTGAGTAAACATCCATCCCCCAAACTACAATCTAAACTAGGCCATAGTCATCAACTCGAAATTTTAATCAAATTATCTCAAGCTCCCAAATCATTCAGGACCAAGGCACCCTCGATTTCCACCAATTAAAGGAACAACTCCACGAGAAAAACCTGTCATTTAGACAAATACTACACGAACCACAATGTAAATGCACCATTCATTTCGGAACTCAAAATGGATGTTTCCTGAAAGCTAGCCCAACAAGCGTTCCAAAAATGGGTGTTTGCAAACACCCATCCCCCAAACTACAATCTAAACTAGGCCAGAATCGTCAAATCCTCTCAAGCTCCCAATCTTTTGGGACAAATGCACCCTCCATTTCCACCAATTCAAGGAACAAAAATGCTAAATTTACAACCAAATGGGTTACAACCCATTTACAATCGCCTACGTGGCGGTTGCCAATTGGCTTCCCTCTACCCCCACACGGGAAGAGGGGACCCAATTGACAACCGCACGTAGGTGGTTGTAAATGAGTCGGAACCCATTTGGTTGCAATGAAGGAACAACTCCAGAGAGAAAAACCTACGTCGTATAGAAAAATACTACACGAGCCCCAAAGTTATTTTGGAGTGTAAATGTCGTGTCCGATAAGTGTCCAACACCACACAAATATGCAACAACAATTTTTAGAGTGTCCGTAGGAGAAAACAGAGGAGGGAACAAAGAGCACATGATTCCTGTAGTTTCCATCTCTATTCCCAAGCGAGTTGAAGAATTCATCCAGTCTTCACAAAATTTCCATCAATCGAATCGAAAACAACAACGAATCGAAACCCTAATTCAAGTCACCCTAAAAACAGAGAGAGAGAGAGAGAGAGAGAGTACCTTTCGCGTATTTCGCGTGTTATAGGTGGCGGATCTCCTCAACCGATTGGGATCCCTATTACCAGCAGCAGGGGTGCAGGAAAGGACGGACTCGCCATAGGCGATCAAGCCGGCCTCTCCATAGGCGGAGGAGAGAGAGGAGGAGTGCCGGTGGGCGGCGGAGGCCCGCATCGCCTGCGCAGCGAGCGAGGAAGTGTTGGACGACGAAGACGAAGAATCTCCTCCTCCGCCGACATCGGCAGCATCTTCAGTGGCTCCATCGGCGGCGGCGGCGGCGGCGGGAGGAGGTGGAGAGCGGAAGTCCTCAACGAAGGTGGTGGCCCTCGGCGTCACTTGCTTCCTCCGATATGCCATGGCCGGCGAGGAGGGGACCAGAGAGAGGGAGGAGGAGAGGGGGAAGTGGTGGTCGTGTGTGCTGTGTTTTGATCGGACGCGGATCCGTAGCCGAAGTGCACGCGCGGGACGCACAATTCCATTTCTCCCCTCTCCGGAAAACACTGTTGACGCAGTGACAGAGGAGACGTTGATGGCGCCACGGGGTCATTCGTATCCGGGAAAAATTGTGTAGTGGCCTTTAACTGTTTATAAAATTTGATTCCAACACTAACCATGCATAAAAGTTGTGCGTTGAAACATCTTTTATTGCAAATGTCTCCGTATGGAGACAATTTTGGTGGTTGGGACATGTTTGGTTGCACCAAAGTGTATAAAAATACGAAGGGATAAAAAATAAAAATTGCATATAAATTTTGTCTTTCTAAAAGTTTTTTGTAAGTTGAATTGGAAGATATGAAAGTGAAAGAAAAAAAAAGTTTCGTTGTTTAAATGATTGTTGAAAATGAATGTTGGTTGGAGATGTGAAAAACTTAAATATACTTACCCTCAAATTTATTTTTACAGAAATAATTTATATTTAAACCTAAATATTAATATATAAATTATTATTATTATTATTATTATTATTATTAATATTACGAAAATTTTTGTCCAGAGCACTAAAGTTACCAAAAATTTCATGGAAAGCATAAAGTTTGCCAAATTTTCAAAGAAAGCACCAAAAAGTCTATTTTTAATAATATTATCCCAATCTTTTTTCACTCCGTTAACGACACGTTAAAAAAATTTAAAAAGAAAAAAACGCATATTGGAAGGATGTTTCTTCAGAAAAAATATCATTTCCAAGGACTTTTTTTTACTCTCTCTCCTCTCTATCCCTATCTCTCTCTTCTCTCTTTGTCACTCTCGTCTCACTCGTCTCTCTCTCCTCCCTATCTCCCTCTCTCTCTCTCCCCTCCTCTCTGTCTCTATCTCTCTCGTCTCTATCTCTCGTCTCTTTCTCTTTGTCTGTCATCTCTCCTCTCTCTTTTTCTCTTTGTCTCTATCTTGTCTTTCTTTTCTCTCTCTCTACCTCTCTCACTGACTCTCTTTCTCACTGACTCTCTTTCTCTGGACTCGTTCCCCTTTGTCTCTTTCTTCTTTCTCTCTCTTCTATCTCTCTTTATGGCCCCTCTCCCCTCTCTCTTTCTGACACCCTTCCCTCTCTTTTATCTCTCTAATCTCTCAGGTAGATGCATTAGGGAGTCCGTGAACAACCTTTGAACGGATGTAAATGCCAATGTATTGAGAAAAAACAAAGACATAGTATTTAAGGTTTTCGAGAAGAGAAAAAGTGTATGGTTGGATGGGATGAGACATCCTTTAACTGAAAAAAAGAGTGTAGAGTAGGTAGTATAAATTATGAGAGAGTGAAGTAGTGTGTGTTTAAGAAGATAGTTTATCGTTTGTGAATTTACAAGAGGAGGAGGTTGCAGTTGTGAGAATTTGAAAAGGAAGAGAGTTCAAGAGGAGGACGAGGAGAAGGAAAATAGTTCAAGAGGAGGAAGAAGAGAAAGAAACAAAAGAAAAACAGGTACAATTAATTTATTATAAGAAAGCAATTTAATTACGTATATGTTTTGTATTTATATACAAAAATTCAACACTTAGTATAAATGTTTATGTTCATAATTTTGACTCTTATGACATCATCTTAATCATAGTTATATACAACTTATGACACTTGTGACGTCACCCTAATCATAATTGTAACTACCCTAAACATAGTTATATACAACTTAGGTCACTTGTGACATCACCATGATAATAATCCTAACAAAGTTCATTACAGACGACTTTTCAAAATGACGGACGCATACCCGGTGGACCTACAACTCCGGCCATTAAACATGAGCGAGACTCTCACATTTATAGTCTGGTTTTCTCAAGACCGGTAATGTAAATTTTAGATAATTGATATTATTATTGTTAAACGTATTATATTGTACTAATAATATATATACATATATTATATAGCGCTATGATTATCCAGATGTAAAATTACAAGAGCATTGTGAGTGACGGTCAGCATAAAAATTGACTGAAGGCCAAATGACCTTGGTGGAGGCTTTTGGTTTTAATTTTGTTGACGCTATACGAATTAAGCGTCACTATAGAGACCTGATATTAAGTATCGTTGAGCCATGGTGGTCAACACGCAACACATTTCAGCTACCCTTCGGAAAGATGACTATCACATTAGCAGATATGGCACAGATTCTAGGGTTATCTATCTCGGATAGGCCTACATATTTTGATGAGAAGTTGGATGCAAAAGATCTCATTAGAAAATACCCCGATGTGGAGCCACCATCTGACATGAGAGACACCAGCACTGTAAAACTCACTTGGCTCCGGTCTACTTTCATGCATGTTGATCATATCGGCTCTACAATATTTTTTGTCGATAATTCATAGGTATTTATTTTCATGAATTAATTATTATTAATGTTTATTTAATGTAGCTGGTATCAATATTCAATTATGTTTGTAGGTGATTTATTGCACTAGAGCTTACTTACTGTGTCTATGTGGTAAATTTTTATTTTTTGACGACAAAAAAAATATGATAAACGTGAGACTGCTATCATTTCTTGAAGATTTGGGATCATGCACAAAACACGCATGGGGTGAAGCAGTATTAACATATTTATACCACTCAATGACGTATTTTGTGAGTAAGGTATCAAAGGGTAGAACAGAAAAAAAGAAAGTGGATGTCTAACACTTATACATGTATGAATAAAATTAATAATATCTGCTATATTTATTTGGATTTTATTTGTATTCTTCTTAGTAGTTCTGATATTACGAGCACTTTGAGATTGGTAGACCACTTAGTACATCTAGAGCTGAACAAACAATCTATCCATGAGGCATTCATTGAAATACTGAAAATACAGATTGTCAATATTGTATGACAAGAGTGGTCTCTTGTCATGTCCCACTCCCAGAATACTGGATAAATACAAAGAATGACATGGCCAACCGCACCTTGCAGAATATCAAAGTAAGCCACAATGTATTAAGGTTGTCTAGAAGACATATGCGTGAACTCTAGCATGCTATGATGTCAGTCCTAAGGCCGACAATTCCTAGTATCTCAATCCATCAACACAAGTACAAGAGTATATCATATATGAAAGTAAAAATGCATCACAAATTATATACCACATATGATCATGAAGCTAGTGAATATAAAATATTGCACTAGCAGAGCATAATTATACATGATCAAGTATACCAGTCATGGTCTAATATATACATCATATTGACCGTAGTCTCAAAAATATAAGGAGCTAACTCTGCCCCTTGCTAAATACCACAAAATGAAGTAACACTACGATGGGTGGAAGAATGAAACCCACTCGCGAGCTTCGACAACAGTCTTACAAGTGCGAGCCATCTTGCTGGAAACACAGTGGATCCTGGTTCTCCTCGAGATAATCTGGTCATACAAAACCAGTGGGGTCAGAACCCCAAGCAACAAGTACCACAAAGGAGCTCAAGGTGATAGACCAGACACATCACAACATTAGCAGAAAAGAGACATAAGAATAAATGAATGTCGAGACTTGTACGGTACCAATGTACTTGTCTCAAAAAATACTGGAAGAGCTGATAACAAGTGTTATAAAGAAAAATAAGGCGGCGAGCGACAAGAGGACATAGGAACTACTCTGGATCGGGACCACAACCTTAAAACTAAACAAGGACAAGGGTTGTAGTCCTTCACCCGAGAAAAACTTTGCACTCTAACCACGCGTCGAGAGAAATGAAACTAGAAGTGTAAACCCCCTGATTTTTCAAAATTTTAAAAACTGGATTTTTCGTAATTTTCTGGAATTTTCTGGGAATTTTCTGTAATTTAAAAACAGGGTTTTAATTTTTAAATAATTTTTAATTGATATTAAACAGTATTAAAATATTATGAAAATAATATTTTTGGATGTAAAATGAAAAACTGGACTTAGGACAATTTTTCTGAAATTTATCGGGCCCCGGACCTATTTTAAAACACCTAAATAGTATTTTATCTATTTATTTAATTAATTATTTATTTACTGATTATTTATTATTATTATTTATAATAAAATCCAATACCCGACCGGGCCGGCCCAGCCCAACTGGGTCCAGCCCGCACTGGCCCAGCCCGCTACCTATCGGGTCGGGTCCGCCCGACCGAACCCGCCCGACCCGCGACCCGCGAGCCCCTCTCCCCCACGTCAGCCCTAGCCCCCGCGTTTTTCGGCCCCGCTCCGGCCGGCCAACCGCATCCCCGCCCGCGCCACGACCCCACGATCCCCTCGCCTCCGCCACGTCCTCCGCCACGACCCGGCGCCACCCCCAGCCTAGCCACCTATTTAAACCCCCACCCATCTCCCCTCCGGCCACCACTAACCGCCACCGCCACCGCCAACACGCCGCCCCGCCTCGCCGCAGCAGCCCCCGCCCAGCTCTACCGCCGCCGCCTCCAGCGCCGCCGCCTCCGGCTCCGTCCCCAGCCGCCGTGGACCTCCCCCGACCCAGCAGCCAGCAGCAGCTGCTCGTCCCCGCCGCCGGCCGCCTGCCGCACGCCGCTGCCCCCGCCAGCGAGTCCGGCCGCCTCCGGCGAAGCCCCCGACCGCCTCCAGCCTCCCTCCGACGAGCCTCCGGCCGCCGCAGGGCTGAACCCTAACCCTAACCCTAGGTTTTCGACACGTGTCGGACACGTGTCGGACACGGTTTTGCCCAGTTTTTGGGTCCCGTTCAGGTACGTGTATTTTCTTGCTCGTAGCTCGGATTTCGATTCCGCAAATTGCATTGCGAAGCCTGTATGACCCTCTCGGTGTCCGAATAAACCGTTCGGGGTATCGCGTCCTGTGGTGATCGCACACCGCGATCCAAAAATAGGAAAAACCAGACCCTGTTTTACCCCGGAACTGAGTACGCCCCGCCAAACGGGACGACTTGGTCGCGCGCGGTCTTCACAAGATACGTGCGCATCGTCGATACGGACGTGTGGGATTTTGCGAAAGCTGATTCGGGTGTGCGTGCACACCGGAATCAACGCGTATCCGCGGACATCGCCCCGTATCCGTACTTTCTGGAACGTGTCCTAACTTTGTGTACACACGTCGGATCGAGATAAAACTTACGCCATCGGACTCGTAGCGATACGCTGGTCCTGTGGGTCAAGTTTGGTTCGATTCTGAGAACGTTGACGAAATCGTGTGTCGTGGGCCCCACAGGCCCCGCTCGACGGGCGATTTTGTGTTCGGCTCATCGGAATCTAATTCTGAAAGTTCTGTTGGGTTCGTATCAGTGTTTCTGACCTATTGACACTGAGTTTGGTAAATTTGGAGACCGTTGACCCGGACGCATTTTTCGGTGCAAAGCGGGCCCACCGGTGGACCCCGTTTTGGCCCGAAACTGTCATTTTTGTCTTTGTCTCCAAATTGGACCCAAGGACAGGCATTCCTAGATGATTGATATTTTCTGGATCTGATGGTGATGTTTGTTTCAGCCACCAGAATACCGCCTGCGAATCCAGCCGAAGTCAGAACTGCAAACATAGCCGGAACCACAGACAAGTGTACCTTGCCAAACCCTGCAGCTTGCTAATTATTTTCTGGACTTAATTATGCATTAGTGGGCAAGTAAAGCTTGCCAAATCTCGGTAATTCTTGACATAGTATTTTAATGGATTTCTTGTGGAATTAAATATAAACATGTTTAACTGCTTAACCTAGGAAACGAGTGACGTGCTTAGTATCCGATCATAGTCGGGTACCAACTCCATACGCGGGGTTGTGTAACGTCACATAGACATGGATATCGAGACCCGATAATTTCTCGTACTTGTCCTATCAAGTACACCAGAACCCAGGACACTTGACACTATTCCATGAGACATAGTCTTCCTGAGTCATTCGAGGTGATTCTGTATAGGATGCATGTTGTATGACATAGACTTTACATTCTTAGACATTTGATTCATAGCTATCAGACTTACTGCATTAGTTATAATCGTGCGTGACATGGACATGAGGCATCGTGGACATGAGACGTGGGATTACATTGGGTGGGGAGAGACACACAGACTACAGGCTGATATTATATATAAAACATAGTATATATCATAGTGTAATTCATAGTTATTGCCGCAACCGGCTCCCCGACACAGAGCTTGTAGTGGCTTCAGCCTGAATTCTAGTGCTGCTCTCATATTGCACATCACTTAGCTGGTTACATAGCTTATCCTCTTGTTTAATTATCTGCTGCACTGTATTTATTTTGGCTTGTATTTTCTGTACCTTGCTGTCCCCTGAGGACCTGGATCCGGATTATGTCCCCAGGTACAGCTGAAGAGAACTACCCAGAGGTGTACGGTACTGGAGCACTCCTTGGAGCAGAACAAGGAACAGAGGACGAAGTAGTGGCCGAAGATTTCTCCTGAGCACCGGTTTCAACTACACAGTATTTCCATTTCCAGCAATTCATTTCCTGTCTTTTCTCCTTAAATGTAACAGAATAATTCTCGGATTTGTTTCCCGAGACAACCCTATTTGTTATTGCATATTTATTTCCATTGCATTATTTCTGGCAATCAATCTGTGTTATTCTGTGGATGAGATTAGTAAAACCTGAGACTTGTAACTTATTACTGCTAGACTACAGCTTAAACATGCCCTGATGGATCCATTAAATTGGGTTGTCCATCGGTGCGTGCTGCTGGCCATTGCTCACGTGCTCAGTCCCTCGTCATTTTTGGGACTGGGGCGTGACAAGAAGAGCGATCTATAAATAAAAAATAACAACATTCATCGCACGGCCAAACAGCTCTACGACTTGCTACAATTAACTAGCTAGGGTTATCACAGGCCTTAACTAAATGCATATTTTAAGAATATTGCTACCACCAAAACTACAGTCAATCCGGATGGCCAAGGGTACGCTTGTCGAGTAAACTTAAATTCACATTCAACAACACTACAACATAACTAGTTACTTGTCATAAGCAGAAATTCGAGCTTGTAAGCATAAACTAAAGCTTGTGAACATAAACTTAAACTTGTGAATCATAAACTTGTCTTATAAATATAAACTTGTCTTGTAATGTGCCGTATCACACGTAAACTTCATCATTCATGGAGCCCTTGCCTAGCAGGGTGATTCCATGCTGCATGGGACCCTTGGAGATCGGGGTAGCCGGTAGCACAATATTCTTTTCTCCCAATGATCTAGGTGAATCTTATCTTGTTTAATCATTTCTAAATTATTTTAAGTTCTCAAGTCGTGGACACTTGAGAACTCCCAAGAATAATGAGTCACGAGTACGAGCTTTTCACGAGTTATCATATTCACGACACGCTATACATTGGGCAATACTCACACTCTATTTCCTAATGCCAAATGCAATAAATTTTATACACAAACATTTTCACGGTGTCGTGAGGATTGTAAACTTGTGCATAAACTTGTCTCATAAACTACATGCAAGACTTGTCGGGTAACATAAACTTGTATTAACATAAGGAAGCACACCACAATAATCACTAAAAGGAGTCATTAAGTGAACATAATTAAAAGGAACACAAAATTCACACAAGAATTCATGGTCGCATGCCCCCACTGGCCGTATGAGCCCACTGGCCGCATGGATTCACTGGCTGCATGAAGCTAGATGCATGGACAAGATGCCACATGAACCAACTGGTCTCATAGAGCTGGACGCATGGACAAGCTGTCGCATGTATCAACTTGCCGCATGGATAAATTGGGTGCAAGCTCAAAACAAAGTCCACTCTTGGGGACAAGTACTAAGTGATGGATTATCAGTGTGTGCCAGAGAAGTGACATAAAGTAATTGAAGTGACTGATGTGACGCACAAAAAGTGCGTCAGAGAAAGACAAAAGCATAAAAAGGTGCACACACAAAAAGACGTGCAAGGAAAGGACACATATGTCGCTTCTAAGTCAAATGACAACTGGCCGCATGAGCTCTCGCTCTATGGAAAATTTCATTCGTTCAGTGTTCTGTGCTTTCAACTTAGGGGCGCATATGCGGAGACAGTCAGGCGCCTAACATGATAGGC
This sequence comes from Iris macrosiphon, assembly GCA_036927795.1. Classification (NCBI taxonomy): domain Eukaryota; kingdom Viridiplantae; phylum Streptophyta; class Magnoliopsida; order Asparagales; family Iridaceae; genus Iris; species Iris macrosiphon. The sequence goes on from JAYESA010000004.1 coordinate 349,781,709, forward strand.
GTCATACTGGAAGGGCCGCATGAGATTTTTCATAGAGTGAGAGCTCATGCGGCCAAAAGCTAAAATGCTCCGAATCATGAAAAATACATGGAACCCATAAAACCTTACAACAACCACAAAGAAACTAAAAAAAATCAAAACCATGAAAAACTAAAATAATCCGAAAACTTGTTTATTTATAAAAAATCTATTTTAACTCCGAATCAAGTGAACCAAAAGCCAAAATGCTCGAAATAAAGTTCTACAACAACCACAAAGACTGTTTTCTAAGATACCAAATTTTAGTGGATCAAAACCATAAAAAAAACACAAGAACCCATAAAATCCTAAACTTTAAATTCAGATCTACTCAAATATACTCATCAAAATCAAAAACTCGAAGAACTAAAAATGATGAGGAATACATGGGAATTTTTTTTCATCAGACATATTTTTAAAACAACATATATAAAAAAATTCAAAAATTAAGACTTCACCATTGAGCAAGATGTACTTGCCTTGGGTGGCTCCTAGCCTCTACCTCTCACGGTTCAAGCCACAACAACTTCTCCCTAGGACTAGGATTTGGCTAAAGGGAGCTTGAGGGAGAGGAGGAAGAAGGAAGCAAAAAGAGTGAAATGAGGAAATGAGTGAGGAGAGATAAATACTCATATATATATATATACTAAGAGGAGAGAAAGATGGTTTAGCCATGGGTTCAATCAAATGAACCTAACCGAGTGTCCATTCTACATGCGGGTCCTAAATCGGGTCTATGGCAATGCCAATGGGTATTCTACTAGTCTCGAGTAGTCTCTCTAAAAAAAAAAAATAACAATAAATAAAATAACAGGAACCAACATTGAAAAATATAACAGGAATACATTATCAGAAAAAATTAAATTATAGAAATACAAGAAATACCAAATATAAAATTGGGTGTGACATCTCTATTTAACGGCATCGATTTGACACATTAACCGCCAATGATGTAAGTATATAATTATTAAATTAAATTTTTAGATATTATTTTTGTGCCTAACATTTATTACTTGCTGAATGTCACATAGGTTGTTTGGAAACCATTTAGTGTACCACAATAAGTGATAGATCAAGCACGTGGCCGCAGTCTCCATAGGTATTATATCATGTACAATGGATCTATCATGTTTTATCCAGCTGATTGTGTTATGCGACAGTTCGGACTGAAACAGATGATACCCCTGGAGACTTTGGCTTCTAACAGTACCAAATCTAATATGGAAGAGCGGGTTCGTACATATATGTTTAGTTGGCATTCCAGATTTATCACGCATGGCGTGGAACACATGTCCGGATTGATGACATTATCGACAGATTGTAAGTTAAGTTGTATTTTGAATAAATTATAAGGTATTAGATCTTATACTGAAGTTGTGTTGGGATTTTGTAGTGGTAGGTACTCAAGATTTTCTATGTTGGTACTGTCACGCCTCGATTTCTAAAATACGAAAACCGAGGGCAATAATACATCTCCAGGCTACGCACCTGTACAATATTTTAGTATCGTACTTGCGATTGTCGCCTGTAATTTCTAGAATAAAGTATAAGACAATATAAGGTACATCTAAAATATTCACATATTATAAAACTCTTATTTACATAAACAAGTCTTATTCCAAAACATAATTTACATATTCAGCGACAAAATGAAATAAGCCGACTATCCCAAAAGTTGTCTTTCGTCAACCATCAACTTCATCAATACTATAAAGAGGTAGTATTTCTTCCTCATCTTCTTTAGTTCCTAGTGAACAAAAACTAGGTCGTCAAAATGACTAGCAATCCCTTATGTCAAGAACGGACAAATAAATAAAAATAAAGTTTTAAGAGAAAAATAATAAGAAGATAAATGTATTAATGATATGGAAATTTTGGAAAAACTACCTTTGACACATTATAGTGTAAATTTGAAATATAAGGTTTGTATTCCTAACTAATTCATATTCTACAAAGTGTCCAAATCACAGTCACAAAACACAATCCACAATATAAAATTCTTATATGCAAATGCAACTTAGAGAATGCTTTTGGATCGCCATCACACCTATTGTCCCGACAATAATCCTATTTACCCGGGATAAGATAATTTTTTGGTGGATGGCGTTTAGATTCCAATCTCCACATGTATTGTGACATCATTGTATCACTATAATAATATTGAATTACATAAAAATATGATAAGCACATGATATAAACAATTATCAAATTTCTTTATTTCAGAAAATTCGGATCATGTGATAATAAAATCAATTGTCGAATATCTTGAACTTTTCTAAGAATTCGAAACATAGGTCAAACATTGGACATATATAATTATCGAATTTGTTCTTTTTCAAAATTTGGATCAAATGGAAAGTAAGTGAGCTAAGCCTCACTGCGGTCATCGTATGGCCATACGTATGCCGAAAACTACTGATCAGTTTTAAAATAATAAATATTGCTGAGAGTTCGACGGTGTGATCCAAATGTTCTCTTCCACCCAATGCAATTCTATAAAATTACAATCATCCATATCTAACAATCCAATTAAGTTAAATTATTATTCTTGATTTCATACCTCGGCTTGTGTGTCAGAGACTACATCTTTTGCGAGAATTACCTCAATTAGAAAATTATTCCGTCTTTTACGGTAACGTTTAATATCCAATAAAAGTATAGAATTTCGTTTTGTGTACTCAAGTATCACATCTAACGGAACTATTCCATCTGGTAAAAATTCTACAGAACCTGAAAATCATACCCTTACATTGAGATATAATTAAAAGCTATCTTTGTTGCTCTTGTGTGCACGTGCAAAGTGTCCTACGCGTCCTAAAAAATAAATTCGTAATCTAAAGATTTTATGGTTTGAAACTAAACTAAAATTATATTAGAGAATAATCGATTATTCGAATTTTTTCGAAAATGACTATCTCTAAAATTTCTTAGAAATTTCGGCAAAGCCTCCTTTGTAATTTGGATTCCGAAAATTTTACAAATTTAATAAAGACCCGGAGCAACCCTCCGTAGAATTTTCGGGTACGCCGACCCCTTCGGTGGAGCAACTCTCAACACTGGTATCGCACACAATGAATATGAGTACTAAAATAAAATTTATTTAAAGGAAAATTTTCTTACCAAGGCTTATTTATAAAGATTGCTTTTACCTCGGTTAACCTTTTTACCATCGAGCAAACAATTCATGTCTTGCAATATTTACTACAAATTTTTACCAATTAAGAAGGGTTACCGAATCACAACTCAATTAACCTATCAAGCATTTGCATGTCAAAAAGTATATGAACATGAATTTCTTTAGGAAAACCATTAGTAAGATATTAATCATTTTAAATATATGCTACTTATCCTTTTAAGAGTAAAATTTTCAAAACAATATTCTCACAAAGTGACAATACTATTACTAGCAAGGCCCAAATCACCATAATAATATTCAAGTTAAAAATTGAAAGTATTTTTTTCCATCAACTCAAATTGATTTCATCTCATATTACTCTTAAAAGTATAAAATCAATACTTTAACCTTTATAAAAATTAATATTAATTTACCCAAGTACATAAATACTTATAATTACTTGTTTAAACTATAAATTAAAATAAATAAAGCTAATTATTTATATTATTTAAATCTGGAAAGATTTAACATATATCAATACTTATGAAATAAAAGACCTATTTGTGTATTTCCTTAAGAAATAATCCAATATTCACATAGAAGCCTATGCTATACATAATTATTCTAATGCAACATTATAGATCTTTAGCTAAAACCATAAGTGAATAATCTTGCCAACTAGAGTATATAGTATTTTAACGTTCTACTCATTAAACAAACTCTTGTGTATATATACTTAATTGAACATACACAAGCATCTATATTTGCAATTTAAATCACAACTTATATATATATATATATATATATATATATATATATATATATATATATATATATTCTTCTAAGCCTTAGGCTTCTCAAAACATAACATTCAAATGAATATTACTACTAAATGCAACACAAACATATTAAAATCAGTATATATACTCACAATTATAACAAAATAATATCGTTATAAGGCTCATAATTGTTTATCATAAGTCTACCATATATATATATATATATATATATATATATATATATATATATATATATATATATATAAGTGTCTTCAAATTTTAGAAAATTAAATAAATAATTCTCTGAAATTAACTTTGATTTGAGCATGGTAAATTGACAAAGAAATTGAATTGAAGAAGGATGTTGAGAAGAGGAGAAAAGGGCTTACCTTGCTATAAAGCTCTTTGATTTGGAAGAAACTTTTGATTTTCCAAGTTTATCCCAAATTGTACCTAAAATTTTAAGATGTATAACCATATATATAAAATTCTTAGTCTACGTTTATAATTAAAATAATTAGGAAAGAAGAATGGGAATGAAATTATACCAAGGAGAAAATGATGGTGATGGGGGTGCCCGGAGGAGATCGACCGGAACAGGGTGGCCGGAGGCCGGGTCAGCCTTTAGCGGCAACGACAACGGCAATCAACAGTAGCCGCAGCAGCAGCAAGGTACGACAGCAGCAGCAGCATTCCGCTGCAGCAGTAGATGGAAAGAGAGGGAAGATAACTTTGGGTGAGGGGATAGGTGAGGATGTGAGATGAGAGAGGAGATGGAGAATTCTAACCCCTTCCCTTCCATATAGCCGGCCTCCCTCCTCCCAAGTTCCCAGAACCTAAAACTCATCATAGTGTTTGCTAAGATGAGTCATCACTCCTTTCTTGAGCAAGTGACATGTAGTGAGTTGGTGAATTACAAAATTTTGCAATTTGCAAATTTTTTCTAAGGTCTTCATTGCAACATTCTAAGTGAAGAAATTGTCATATTTTCTTGAGGGCTAAATTACAAAGTAGTAGTATTAATAATAATAATAATAATAATAATAATTCTTAACTAAGTATTATTTATTTTAGAAAATATATTTAGAAATAGGTTATGACACTCTATCCTCCTCATTTAAATTCCATCCTCCGAATTTGAAAAGAGGCAAGGAGAATAACTATACATAGACTAGAACTAACCTTAGTCCTTGAATAGATATGGGTACTGTCTTCGCATATCATCCTCCCTTTTCCAGGTAGATTCTCCAGGTGAGTCTTTATTCCATGATAATTAACCAGATATATAGCCTTATTCTTGAGAATTTTCTGCGTTCGATCTAAAAGTTCCACTGGCTTTTGTTCTATACGTAAAGTTGGACCCACTATAATTTTCGAATGATCCAATATATGACTTGAATCTGGCATATATTTGCTAAGCTGGGAAATGTGAAAAATATCGTGAACTCCCTCCAAATATGGTAGTAAAGCCAACCGATACGATACGTCTCTAATTCGTTCCAGTACATCAAAAGGACCTATGTAGCATGGACTTAACTTTCCTCGTGTTACAAATCTAATAGTCCCTCGTGTAGGCAACATTTTTATGAACACATGGTCACCTTCTTTGAATTCCAAATCGATATTTATCTGCCCACATTTTGTGTCTATCTTATGCTGCCTGAAGATGACTTCGAATTGCCTTGAACTTGTCCACAGTTTGAGTAACCAATTTCGGTCGTAAGTGTTGACGTTCCCCTATGTCACTCCAACATATTAGGGATTTACATTTCCTTCCATACAAGGCTTCAAATGGTGCCATTTTAATACTGGTCTGATAACTGTTATTATATAAAAATTTGATCAAATAAAAATGGTCATCCCAAGATCCCTCGAAATCCAAGGTACATGTTCTCAACATATCTCTAAAGTTTGAATGGTTCATTCAGATTGACCATCAGTCTATGGGTGATAAGCTGAACTAAATTTCACACGAGTACCATGACTTTCTTGTAAACTTTTCCAAAATCTAAAAGTAAATCGAGTATCTCTATATGATACAATACTTACTGGTACCCCGTATAGACTAACAATATTCTTCATATACATATCTGCTAAAAATTTGGTTGACTGACCAACTCGAAATGGCAGAAATCTAGCAGATTTTGTAAGCATGTCTATAATTACCCAAATAACATTATTACCCTTTTGAGTTATTGGGAGTCTTGATACGAAGTCCATGATAATATGCTCCAATTTCTATTTTAGTATAGGTAGAGGTTGAAGAAGTCCTGTAATTCTCTGATGTTCGGCTTTCACTTGTTGACACACCAAACATCTTGACACAAATTTGGCAATTTTATGCTTCATTCTATGCCACCAGAAGTTATGCTTCAAATCCTTATACATCTTTGTACTCCAATAATGGATAGAATATTACGAACTGTGTGCTTTAGACATTATTTCTTTCCTGATATCTCCATAGGGTACACACAATCGATTTCCCAATCTTAAAGATCCATCAGAATGTCTAATTAAACCAGTTTATAATCCAGCTTCTGTCTGCTTCCATGACTTTTGCAACTTCACATCATTTTTCTGTGCCATCTTAATTCTTTCCACCAAAGATGATTGTATTTATAAGTTAGCCCAAATTCCTTATGCTACTGGGAAAATCACCTCGATCCCCATTTTTCTCAGATCTTCTAAGATCTCCTTAGGGGTATTCAAGAAAAATGCTGTGGTTCTTCTACTTAATGCATCGGCTACTATATTTACATTTTCTGGATGATATTCCATCTCCATGTCAAAGTCTTTAAGTAACTCTAACCATCTTCTTTGCCTCATGTTTAATTCTTTTTGAGTAAATACATACTTCAGACTTTTATGATCTGTATATATCTTGATCATTTCTCTATATAGATAGTGTCTCTATAATTTTAGTGCGAATATTACATTTTCTAATTCCTGATCATGAGTTGGGTAGTTTCTCTCATGTGTCTTTAATTGAGGAGAAGCATACGCGATAACCCACCCATATTGTATTAATACATAGCCAAATCATTTTCTAGAAGCATCACTGTAGATCTCATATCCTCCAGATCATGATGGTAATACTAACACTTGAGCAGAAATGAGTCTCTCCTTTAATTCCTCAAAAGCTAATTGATATTTATCAGTCCAAATATACTTTTCATTCTTCCGAGTTAATCGAGTAATTGGTTCAGCAATCATTGAAAAAATTCTCTACAATTTTTTTATAGTATCTGGCTAAACCAAGAAAACTCTGAATTTTTGCTACATTCTTAGGAATAGGCCATGATTTGACTGCTTCTATCTTTTTAGGATCTGCTATTATTCCTTCTCCACTTACAATATGACCCAAAAATAAAATTTTATCTAACCAAAATTTATATTTACTCAATTTTCCATATAATTTATCCTATTATAAAGTTTGAATTACTATCCTCAAATGTTCTTCATGATCTTTCTCATTCTTTAAATAGATCAGTATGTCATCGATAAACACAATTACAAATTTATCCAGGTACTGTTAAAATATTCTATTTATTAAATCCATAAAGATTGCTGGTGCATTTGTTAATCCGAAAGGCATAACTTAAAATTCATAATGCCATAGCGAGTTTTGAAAGCTGTTTTTAGTATGTCCTCCTTTTTAACCTTTACCTGATGATATCCAGATCTAAGGTCAATTTTCGAGAATACCGTTGCTCCTCCTAATTGATCAAATAATTAATCAATCCTTGGTAATAGATATTTATTTTTGATAGTGACTTCATTTAGTGCTCTAAAATCAATCACCAACCTCAAAATTCTATTATTTTTCTTTACAAATAATACAGGCGCTCCTTAGGGTGATGCACTAGGTCTAATAAATTCCTTAGCCAACAATTTTTTAATTTGTTTATTTAATTTAGCTAGTTCCTCTTTATTCATTGGATATATCTTCTTTGCAATTAGAGCAGCACCAAGAATTAAATTAATGCTAAATTTGACATCCCTATCAGGTGGTATTCCAGGTAATTCATCAGGAAAAATATCCTTAAATTCATCAATAATTCTTGGCCATTTTTTAATTTTTTGGTTTTAAAAATTTCTTCCTGAAAGTAATTCAAAATTTTCTAATTCCTTTTCATCAAATTTCTTCTGATCTTTAATAAATTCATGTATATCCTTGCCTGGCAATTGGAATGAAACTCTTCCTTGTTTACAATTTATAACTATCGAGGTTGAATTTAACCAATCCATTCCCAATACTTCATCGTAATTATTCATAGGGAAAACTAATACTCTAACATTGAACTTTCTTCTCCCATTTTAATTGGACATTCTCTATATATTCTTATAACTTCTACAACTCCAATACCAGTAAGAATTTTTAAATTTTTAACTAAAGGCTGAGTCATAATATCATGTATTGATGCAAATGATGCAGATATAAATGGGTGAGTTACTCCGGAATCAAATAATACTGATGCAGGGCTAGATGATACGAGTATGGTACTTGTCACCACTTCTTCCGCCAACTCTTCTTCATTGACATCCATCGTGAAGGCTTGTCCCTGCTTTTTTCCTTCTCTTATTATTGTTCTGATTTGCCTTCTGGGCTTGATTGAACCGATGAGCTTGTGGAGCAAGCGGTGGTCTTTGTTGAAATCCAGTGGTTACACGAGCTTATGCTGGATGTGCTGTTAATGTCATATATTTAGGTCCATTTATTTGTAATATTGGCCTCGGCCTAAATCCTTGGTTTGCAAACCTTGGTACTTGTGGAAAGTTTTGAGTTCCGGGTCTTCCTATGGTTTGTCGAGGACATTGTGGATCTTGATGTGCAGACGATCCACACCTAAGACACAGTCCATGAAACTTCCTACATGTGTTCTTTGAGTGTCCTGATTTCCCACAATAGGTACAGTTCATTCGATTTCTATTTGGTTCAACCTGTGTGAATCTAACCTAACCCTGTCCGTGATTCCTTGTCTGAGAAGAACTGGTTTCCCAATTCCTCTTTTGTCCTCCTACTTTTGAGCCAGACTTCTCATTATATATTCTCTCTTGGTCTCTGGCTGCCTCTACTACTTCAGTATAAGTCTAACAGGGGTAAGGTGCTACTCTTGCCTTCAACCTGTTGTCCAGTCCTTCATAAAACTGGGCTATTCTTGCCTTCTCAGTGTTCACCATACTTGGAGAAAGCCTACTTAACCTTGTGAATTCTGCTGCATACTCATCAACTGATGATCTATTTTTCTTCAAGTAGGTAAATCTTCTCTCCAGTTCTATCCTTATCATTTCAGGGAAGAATCTTTCTTTAAATTTCTTTTAAATTCATCCCAAGATACCATGTCGTTAGAATCTTCCGGATGATGTGAGCTCAACCAATTCTTCGCTACATCCTTCAGTTGTAATCTTACTAGTAGTACCATGTCTTCTGCAGCTACTTTTGCTCTTTTTAATAAGTTTTCAGTAGTTTTTAACCACTGTCCAGCATCCAAAGGATTCTCTTTTCCAAAAAAATTGGACGAATTAAGTTTCCTAAAGTCCATAATCGTTACTGTTCTAGGTAATGTGCAACCTCTAATCGTTCCAATATCTTAGCAGAGGTAGATTGTGCAAGCTGAACTTGCTGCGTATTGGTTTCTAAGACCTTTTGGAATACTTCAAGTACATCCATTGTGCAAAGTTCCAAAGATTCTGAGTGTGATAATTTGTGAGGAGGAGAAGTAGTCATTTCCTGGATATTTTCAAAATACAATCTCTTTTAATTCAAGCAGATGTATAAAGTAAATATTCGGTATAAAGAATTTTTATGGAATTCAAAATTGCAAAATTAAGATTAATTACAAAATCAGATAAAGGATAAGCATATTTTATTTACTATATCAAAAGGTGATACAAACATGCTTCAGAGAGTACAAACTACCTTACATACTATTTACATCCTTACATTTTCATCCCTTCTAACTTATATTTACATCTGCTGTTTCTACAAATAGGTACACAACAGACAAATGTTATCCTATTTACATACAGAATTTACTAGATGAGCATTTGCCTAATCCTGATGACAGTTGCTTCGGGATGGATCTCCAGCCATTCTTGTAAGGTACCATTGTAATCGTCCATATTTAAGTTGAGCTCTGTAGACGGCTGAACCCTAATAAGGATATAGTAGTTCATCTTGTTGAAATATACTATATTCTCATCCGTTATATCTGAAACGACTGGATAATTGACCTCACAATGCACTCCGTACACCAGTATCATCTGCCTTCGGGCTAATCGTCATTTTCTTTTCACAAAACGATAATACCAGTTAAGACTCTGTATGATATTTTCCAGAATGGTGCATGGAATAAAACAAGGCATTATCTATATCCAAGAAACTTCAAATTCGTAGGAATAAACCATATTCTTATGCAACGATGGATGCTGAAATAATATGTATCTTTGATTTCTTAAGTGTAAGTATAAATAAAATATTACCCCAATAAGGTGCAAATTATATCAACTAATCTTTTCCTCTCTCTCTCTCTCTATATATATATATATATATATATATATATATATATATATATATATATATATATATATATATATATATATATATATATATATATATATATATATCCCTTGATATATATATATATATATATATCAAGGGATATATATATATATATATATATATATATATATATATATATATATATATATATATATATATATATATATATATATCCCTTGATATTTGCTCTGTACTTTAATTCTAAGGTTCAGATTCAAAATATCTTGTCTTCCAAAGTCATTTTCAACCTTTTTGGAATCCTCAAACTTATTCATATATGATTCCTATAGATTTGGTTCTAGAAAACTTAGACCGCTAGAAGACGACTAGGCCTGCATGGGCCACCACTAAAAGACTTATCATGCCCCGATTTCCAAAATACGAAAACCGAGTGCAATATTACATCTCCAGGCTACACACCTGTATAATATTTTGGTATCTTACTTGCAATTGTCGCTTGTAATTTCTAGGATAAAGTATAAGAAAATATAAGGTACATTCTATAATATCCATATATTATACAACTCTTATTTACATAAACAAGTCTTATTCCAAAATATAATTTACATATTCAGCGACAAAATAAAATAAGCCAAAAATCCCAAAAGTTATCTTCCGTCAACCATCTACTTCATCAATACTGTCACGACCCGCACCCGAAAATCGGGCATGAGTCGTGGGTACGTCCAGCCTACGCCGCAGCATCGGCGGTAGAACGCTGTCTAGGTCAACTATCTAGATAATAATCTCACACAAAAATCGGGCATGACCTCTCCAAAAGGAGGGCAACCACACAATCAAAATATATAAACCTGTCAAGATCTCAACTCCAAACGGAGGAGCAATATCAAATGATGATCTCAAGTACTCAATCACGAATCTAAGCACGATAGATAACAAAGAAGACTAACAGCTATAAAGTCTAACCACCTCCAACTACTACAACAACCACAACATCCATAATAATAATAATAATACAACAATACATCATCCAAAATAATATACAAACAAGGTCTCAATCCAAAACCGGAGACAAATCCGGTGCTAAAAGCTAATAAAAACAACAACAAAGTCTCAGTGATCCCGGCTACCAACCCGGAAATCACCTCTAAACTAGTGGGTCCCTGTCTGCACCATCGACAGGCTCAGGTCCATAAAACGTCGGACACCAATCCTCCGGATACTCTGAAAAATATGTCCAGTCAGGACTGGAGCAAGTACATCTCTAACAGCAGTTCCATTTAAATGATAAAAACTATAAAACAGTTATAGCAAGTAGCAAGAAGAAAGAAGTAAGTATGAAACAGGAAATAAACATATATCACTGGTGCATAAAGGTAAAGATGCAGGAATATCAGAAACAAGATAGTAGTAACTGCAATATACAGGAAATCTAAGCTAAGATCAAGTCCGTGCACATGAACGTGTAGTGAGTCCAGCATGAAAAACATGTAGTGAGTCAAGTCCAGAAACATGTAAGTGAGACAAGTCAAGAAATGCATGAGAGTCCAGACTATAAAGAATGAACTCGGTGTCTTTGAAATACTTGTTTCGACATGTAAACGGCTAGGGGTAAGTACGGCTCACCGCGCACTGGGTGCACGGCTGCTATCATTCCAGATTAGACCAGAGGGAGTGATTCCTGATGATGCCAGATAGGAATGTTTACATGTCTACTCGAGTATTTCCCCGCCCCGACTAATACAAGTGGATCCAAGACCCGACACGCAAATCAAGATGAGTCCAGCCTGAACATGAGTGATGCCTGTAGTGATGCCTGTAGTGATTCCAGAATAGAGGCCAGAAACATGAAATGTACGTGTCGCAAGTAAATGAATCCAGAAATACCAGTCAGTGTCCCGTGTGGTGCCAGAATAATCAGATGATACTATACTAGAAGCTGAATCATAATAAATATCAGATAATGAAAACTATCAGAGAATGTACTCGCCTGACGTCCTGAGCAACTGGCGATCCGAACTGGTGTCGCAAGGACCTAATGCGAAAAGCAAGGTTAAACAGGGTTCTAATGAGTTAAACAGATATAAAATAATTAAAAAAATAGGTTTCTAGGGTCGTTCTAGGTCAAACGGGTCAAACCGGTGAAATCTGGGTGAAAAAGTCAACTCTGGGTCCAAAAAGTCAACCCTAGGTCAAAACTAGGTCAAAAGTTGACTTTGGCGGTCAACCGAGTCAACTACGGTCAAGTCTGGGTCAAACTAGGGTGCTCCTGAAATTCTAGGTCAAACCGAGGTCATTAAGCTAGAAAACTCACAAACTCGCCTCCTTGAGATACCGGGATACCCTCGGTATCCGATACCTCAACCTAGGCTACGCACCCCGCCTAAACCCGCTAAAACCTACGCTAGCACACGTAATTATATATATATAAACATATAAAAATCATTCCAAGACAAATCCTAGGCTATTGCTCAAAAACCCTGCTCGAAACCCAATACCTTAGTTATCTTAAGGTATTGAAATACCTTGGTATCTCAAGATATTGAGGTTTCGCTCTAAAACCCCTCTAACTAGCTATCTAGCTATTGAATATATACCTAGTTATTAATCTAGGCTAGATAATATATATATCTATCATATTTATATATATCTAAGCAGGTATCTACCTATATACATATATATCCACACACATACCCATTAATACCCATTACCTTACTCATAAATATATATACTAACTATAATATATATATCTAGCTCTAGGTATATATATATATATATCTATGCATATAGATATAGGTATCTACCATATCTACCTATCTATCTATCCATAGATAGATTTATCTATCTATGTATCTACTAACTACCTATCTATCTTATTTACCTAACTATCAAACCCAATATCTAACTAATAACTTAACTATCTATCTATTAATCTACCTATCTATCTAGTTAATATATCTATCTCATATATCTATCTATCTAGCTATGTATATATCTATCCATATAGATCTATATATCTAGCTATCCCTCTACCTATCCATCTACCTATCTAGTTATCTAGCTAACTAGATACCTATCTACTATCTATTCCTCTACCTATCTAGTTATCTAAAACTCTATCTAACTAACTATTATCTAACTATGTATCAATCTATCTATATCTATATATATATACCTCTCTCTAACTCTCCCTCGCATTGATACTGCTGCTGCTAGCTGCTCCTCACCTTGCTGCTGCTCGCTGTTCTGCAAACTGCTGCTGCAGCTACCTAGCTGCTGCCACTGCTTTTGCTGCTACTGCCACTGCTTTTGCTGCTACTGCACCTGCTTTTGCTGCTGCTGCCACTGCTTTTGCTGCTATGCTGCTGCTAGCTGCTGCTACTGCAGCTGAAGCTGCTGCTGCTGCTCCAGAATCTGCCCCCCCCTCTCTCTCAAACACACACACACACACACGCCTATATATACACATATATATATATATCTATATATATATATACACATATATATCTATATATATACACACTAATATATATATATGCATATAAACACTCACACACTCAAACATATATATATATATCCTCACACACTCTCACACTCACTCTCACACAACCTCACACACACACTCTCACACACACTCACAAACACATAACCACACATATATATATATAAATATATATATAAAAACTCACACACAATATATATATACACATATATATAAACAAACACAACACAACGCACAACACGCCCACAACGCCCACCAACGCACGCCCAACGACCCCGACACGCCCAAACACCCAAAAATATATAAAATATAACTCGAAAACTCTAGCACACACTCCCCGATACTAACCCAACGCGCGCACAAGCCCGAAACGAGGAAACCGAGTCGAAATGGCCGTTCGGTCATTTCGACGAACACGTGGTGCGCGGCTCGGAAAACCTCCTGAAACGCACACCAAACGAACTCGGAATCGGCCCAAAATTTACCCACGCGTCCTAAACGATGTCTAGATCCTAGAAAATGCGCTCCCGCGTCGATTCTAGGCCCGTGGCGGAAACGCACACGCACTTAGAATCGGCGACGACGAAAAGCCCCAATTTCGCCCGAAACGCCCGTTTCTCCGCGACACGGCTTCCCGTGCCCAAACGGAGACACGCACTCACCCTCACGACTCCCGACAACGTCTACCTAGGTCCATCTAACCTAGGGCATCACCCAAAATTGGACCAAATTCGGATTCCACCCGAAATTGACACAAAACCTAGTGTCAAAGTCTCTAAACTCACCCAACTAGTTCCAACTTCCTCCTACGGGTAGCCTAAGGGTCTAGGAAGGTTCTAAAATATTAATTACACTATAAAAGAGTAATTACAAGAGAAAATTTAGGGTTTACCTCTTGGGAGTTGGAATCCCAAGCCAAAATCTCCAAATCTCTCCAAATCCTCCAATCCAAGCTCCAACACAAAATCTAGGCTCTACCCACCTAGGTTAGGGAAAGATCTAGGGTTAGGGTTAACTTAGAGAAGAAGGAATGGAAGAAAGAAGAAGAAAAGTGGAAGAAAACTTACTTTGGAGGAAGAAGGAGAAGAAGAAGAAGTGGAGAAGAAGGAGAAGTGAAGAAGAAGAAGTGGAGTGAAGAAAGGGGGCTACTGTGGCTGTTCTCACGGGTGGGGGAAGGGTTTGGGGCCGGCCATGGGAATTAAAAGGAGATTTACAACTTTCCAAATTCCCAAAACGCCCCTACACACTCGGTTTTGGGTTTCGGGTCTCCAAATGCGCTCAAACTAGTTCCAAATCTCTCCAACTAACTTCCTAAAAATAAAATAAATATTCTAAGCCCTAAAATAATTCTCACAAGGGTGTGGGCTGGGTCGGACATGGGTCCACTAGGGTCTGACATGGGTCCAGGCTAGCCAAAATCCTAAAACAATCAATAAAAATATAATACAATCAATAATTAATTATAAATACAATTAATTAAAAATAATGCACAATTAACTAAATTAAAAAAAAAAAAAAAAATACCCGGCTCTGGAAATGGGGTGGTGACAAGCCTATCCTCCTTAGAAAATTTCGTCCTCGAAATTTAAAGTCAATCACACTCCTCTAGGTCAAACCCCCAACAATCAAAGTCAAGAAATCCTACCTAAACAACACACAAGATCAGGGTCCTACTAGTCGTGTTATCACAGTCTCAATCAGGGTCACTACACTATCTACCACAGCACAAGGAAAAAAGTCTAACAGGTACTAATGAAGCACACCACAGGAATGGAAAAGGACAGGAAGAAGAAACAAGAGACAGACCTGCTAACCCGTCATCCGTAGCATCGGCCTCCTCGACCGTCAACGCATAAGCCCTGCCCTGCTGGGGTGTATCCCTCTGCTGGTGCGGGGCATGATGCTGTGCCACAGATGGCCTAGCTCCAACTCTCTGATCCTGTGCTCCACCCAATGGAGGTGCAGTGGGGCAACCTCTCATCTGGTGAGCAGCGGATCCACAGAACAAACACACCTTCAGCCTCCTCCTACAAACATCCCAGGTGTGTCCTGCCTTCCTGCAGTAGGCACAAGTGGGCACCCTCTGATCCTGACCCTGCTGCGCTGCCTTCTGCACATAGGGACGCTTAGCTGGTCCCGCACTACCACTGGCACTGCCTGAATCATCCCTGCCTCTCTTGGACTTGAGCTCCAAGTCATTCTCTGCTCTCTGAGCATCGCTGACAATCTGCTCGAAGGTCGCCTCGCGGTCGCTCCTAGTCAAAGACTTGACCGCCATAACCAAGCCCTTGCGAAACTTCCTCGCCTTGGCTGCCTCACTCAAGCCCTCCACAAATCTGCCCAGACGGCAGAACTCCGCTGCGTACTCGTCCACCGTCATGCTCCCTTGGACGAGTGCCTCAAACTGGCTCTCCAAAGCACTGAGTGCCACATCTGGGAAAAACTTCTCCTTAAAAAGCCTCTTGAAAGCCTCCCAAGTAAGCCCTGGCACTGCAATCCTCGTATCTGTGCGATACCACGTCAAAGCGAGGTCGAACATCTGACTGCCCGCTGCCTCTATCTGCATGCTGTCTGGAATCTGCGCCAGCCTGAAGATGCCCTCAATCTGCTCTATCCAGTCATCCGCGTACAGGATACCTTCTGTACCACGGAACTCCTTGGGCCGCATCCTCTGAAAGTCGATAATACTGCCCGGCCTCGGATGCTGAATCTGATCTGCCTGTGGCTGAACCTGTGCCACCCTATCCACTGCCGTCATGGCCACCTGGTGGGCGTTCTCAATGCCCAGCCTCATCACATCCACCTGACGGTGCTGCACGTCCATCATCTCCCTGAAGAACGCAAACAACTGCGCGGCATCTACTGGAGCAGGAAGTGGTGGAGGAACCACCGGAACGACTGGGGTAGTCCTCGGATCGACAGGTGAAGGAGGATCCCCGAAAGAAGCAGATGCTCCCTCAACCGCAGGAGTAGTGAGTGGAGCGGTAGCAGCTGCCTGAATACGAGCTGGACGAGAGGTAGCAGACCTCTCCGAGGCAACTGCTGGAACGGTACGATGGGATCGTGTCTTCGGAGGCATCCTGAACACAGATCGAAAGAAGTCAATACGGTGCAAGATACGATATCATCAAAGAAGGACATAATATTTCAAAAGAAGCAATTTCAGAATAATTAGATTGGAATTGTTCCTAGTCGTGATTGAGTACACACTCATCCTAGATCCTAGATCCTATAGCAGGCTCGCAGCAGTACAACTAAGTTGTTGTACCACCACGACATCGCACTAATTGCGAATCGAGACCCGCATGGGCCGCCACCAAAAACGTGTCACGACCCGCACCCGAAAATCGGGCATGAGTCGTGGGTACGTCCAGCCTACGCCGCAGCATCGGCGGTAGAACGCTGTCTAGGTCAACTATCTAGATAATAATCTCACACAAAAATCGGGCATGACCTCTCCAAAAGGAGGGCAACCACACAATCAAAATATATAAACCTGTCAAGATCTCAACTCCAAACGGAGGAGCAATATCAAATGATGATCTCAAGTACTCAATCACGAATCTAAGCACGATAGATAACAAAGAAGACTAACAGCTATAAAGTCTAACCACCTCCAACTACTACAACAACCACAACATCCATAATAATAATAATAATACAACAATACATCATCCAAAATAATATACAAACAAGGTCTCAATCCAAAACCGGAGACAAATCCGGTGCTAAAAGCTAATAAAAACAACAACAAAGTCTCAGTGATCCCGGCTACCAACCCGGAAATCACCTCTAAACTAGTGGGTCCCTGTCTGCACCATCGACAGGCTCAGGTCCATAAAACGTCGGACACCAATCCTCCGGATACTCTGAAAAATATGTCCAGTCAGGACTGGAGCAAGTACATCTCTAACAGCAGTTCCATTTAAATGATAAAAACTATAAAACAGTTATAGCAAGTAGCAAGAAGAAAGAAGTAAGTATGAAACAGGAAATAAACATATATCACTGGTGCATAAAGGTAAAGATGCAGGAATATCAGAAACAAGATAGTAGTAACTGCAATATACAGGAAATCTAAGCTAAGATCAAGTCCGTGCACATGAACGTGTAGTGAGTCCAGCATGAAAAACATGTAGTGAGTCAAGTCCAGAAACATGTAAGTGAGACAAGTCAAGAAATGCATGAGAGTCCAGACTATAAAGAATGAACTCGGTGTCTTTGAAATACTTGTTTCGACATGTAAACGGCTAGGGGTAAGTACGGCTCACCGCGCACTGGGTGCACGGCTGCTATCATTCCAGATTAGACCAGAGGGAGTGATTCCTGATGATGCCAGATAGGAATGTTTACATGTCTACTCGAGTATTTCCCCGCCCCGACTAATACAAGTGGATCCAAGACCCGACACGCAAATCAAGATGAGTCCAGCCTGAACATGAGTGATGCCTGTAGTGATGCCTGTAGTGATTCCAGAATAGAGGCCAGAAACATGAAATGTACGTGTCGCAAGTAAATGAATCCAGAAATACCAGTCAGTGTCCCGTGTGGTGCCAGAATAATCAGATGATACTATACTAGAAGCTGAATCATAATAAATATCAGATAATGAAAACTATCAGAGAATGTACTCGCCTGACGTCCTGAGCAACTGGCGATCCGAACTGGTGTCGCAAGGACCTAATGCGAAAAGCAAGGTTAAACAGGGTTCTAATGAGTTAAACAGATATAAAATAATTAAAAAAATAGGTTTCTAGGGTCGTTCTAGGTCAAACGGGTCAAACCGGTGAAATCTGGGTGAAAAAGTCAACTCTGGGTCCAAAAAGTCAACCCTAGGTCAAAACTAGGTCAAAAGTTGACTTTGGCGGTCAACCGAGTCAACTACGGTCAAGTCTGGGTCAAACTAGGGTGCTCCTGAAATTCTAGGTCAAACCGAGGTCATTAAGCTAGAAAACTCACAAACTCGCCTCCTTGAGATACCGGGATACCCTCGGTATCCGATACCTCAACCTAGGCTACGCACCCCGCCTAAACCCGCTAAAACCTACGCTAGCACACGTAATTATATATATATAAACATATAAAAATCATTCCAAGACAAATCCTAGGCTATTGCTCAAAAACCCCGCTCGAAACCCAATACCTTAGTTATCTTAAGGTATTGAAATACCTTGGTATCTCAAGATATTGAGGTTTCGCTCTAAAACCCCTCTAACTAGCTATCTAGCTATTGAATATATACCTAGTTATTAATCTAGGCTAGATAATATATATATCTATCATATTTATATATATCTAAGCAGGTATCTACCTATATACATATATATCCACACACATACCCATTAATACCCATTACCTTACTCATAAATATATATACTAACTATAATATATATATCTAGCTCTAGGTATATATATATATATATCTATGCATATAGATATAGGTATCTACCATATCTACCTATCTATCTATCCATAGATAGATTTATCTATCTATGTATCTACTAACTACCTATCTATCTTATTTACCTAACTATCAAACCCAATATCTAACTAATAACTTAACTATCTATCTATTAATCTACCTATCTATCTAGTTAATATATCTATCTCATATATCTATCTATCTAGCTATGTATATATCTATCCATATAGATCTATATATCTAGCTATCCCTCTACCTATCCATCTACCTATCTAGTTATCTAGCTAACTAGATACCTATCTACTATCTATTCCTCTACCTATCTAGTTATCTAAAACTCTATCTAACTAACTATTATCTAACTATGTATCAATCTATCTATATCTATATATATATACCTCTCTCTAACTCTCCCTCGCATTGATACTGCTGCTGCTAGCTGCTCCTCACCTTGCTGCTGCTCGCTGTTCTGCAAACTGCTGCTGCAGCTACCTAGCTGCTGCCACTGCTTTTGCTGCTACTGCCACTGCTTTTGCTGCTACTGCACCTGCTTTTGCTGCTGCTGCCACTGCTTTTGCTGCTATGCTGCTGCTAGCTGCTGCTACTGCAGCTGAAGCTGCTGCTGCTGCTCCAGAATCTGCCCCCCCCTCTCTCTCAAACACACACACACACACACGCCTATATATACACATATATATATATATCTATATATATATATACACATATATATCTATATATATACACACTAATATATATATATGCATATAAACACTCACACACTCAAACATATATATATATATCCTCACACACTCTCACACTCACTCTCACACAACCTCACACACACACTCTCACACACACTCACAAACACATAACCACACATATATATATATAAATATATATATAAAAACTCACACACAATATATATATACACATATATATAAACAAACACAACACAACGCACAACACGCCCACAACGCCCACCAACGCACGCCCAACGACCCCGACACGCCCAAACACCCAAAAATATATAAAATATAACTCGAAAACTCTAGCACACACTCCCCGATACTAACCCAACGCGCGCACAAGCCCGAAACGAGGAAACCGAGTCGAAATGGCCGTTCGGTCATTTCGACGAACACGTGGTGCGCGGCTCGGAAAACCTCCTGAAACGCACACCAAACGAACTCGGAATCGGCCCAAAATTTACCCACGCGTCCTAAACGATGTCTAGATCCTAGAAAATGCGCTCCCGCGTCGATTCTAGGCCCGTGGCGGAAACGCACACGCACTTAGAATCGGCGACGACGAAAAGCCCCAATTTCGCCCGAAACGCCCGTTTCTCCGCGACACGGCTTCCCGTGCCCAAACGGAGACACGCACTCACCCTCACGACTCCCGACAACGTCTACCTAGGTCCATCTAACCTAGGGCATCACCCAAAATTGGATCAAATTCGGATTCCACCCGAAATTGACACAAAACCTAGTGTCAAAGTCTCTAAACTCACCCAACTAGTTCCAACTTCCTCCTACGGGTAGCCTAAGGGTCTAGGAAGGTTCTAAAATATTAATTACACTATAAAAGAGTAATTACAAGAGAAAATTTAGGGTTTACCTCTTGGGAGTTGGAATCCCAAGCCAAAATCTCCAAATCTCTCCAAATCCTCCAATCCAAGCTCCAACACAAAATCTAGGCTCTACCCACCTAGGTTAGGGAAAGATCTAGGGTTAGGGTTAACTTAGAGAAGAAGGAATGGAAGAAAGAAGAAGAAAAGTGGAAGAAAACTTACTTTGGAGGAAGAAGGAGAAGAAGAAGAAGTGGAGAAGAAGGAGAAGTGAAGAAGAAGAAGTGGAGTGAAGAAAGGGGGCTGCTGTGGCTGTTCTCACGGGTGGGGGAAGGGTTTGGGGCCGGCCATGGGAATTAAAAGGAGATTTACAACTTTCCAAATTCCCAAAACGCCCCTACACACTCGGTTTTGGGTTTCGGGTCTCCAAATGCGCTCAAACTAGTTCCAAATCTCTCCAACTAACTTCCTAAAAATAAAATAAATATTCTAAGCCCTAAAATAATTCTCACAAGGGTGTGGGCTGGGTCGGACATGGGTCCACTAGGGTCTGACATGGGTCCAGGCTAGCCAAAATCCTAAAACAATCAATAAAAATATAATACAATCAATAATTAATTATAAATACAATTAATTAAAAATAATGCACAATTAACTAAATTAAAAATAAAAAAAAAAATACCCGGCTCTGGAAATGGGGTGGTGACAAATACTATAAAGAGGTAGTATTTCTTTATCACCTTCTTCAGTTCCTAGTGAACAAAAACTAGGTCATAAAAACAACTAGGAAGCCCTTATGTCAAGAATGGACAAATAAATAAAAATGAAGTTTGTCACGCCCCATTCCCAAAATATCGGGGACTGGACGCGTGGTAATGGCCAGCAGCACGCACCGATGGACAAACCCAATTTAAGGGATCCATCGGGGCATACTTAAGCTGTATTACATCAGTCAGGGTTTTACTATTCTCATCCACAGAATAAAGATAACAATAACAGCAAAAAGAAATATTAAACTGTCATGCCCCAGTCCCAAAATACGTAGGACTAGGATACGTAACGATGCCAGCCGCCCGTATATATGGCAACTCCAATATATGGAAACCATATATACGTGCGTACGCTGTATAATGAACAACAATTCACCAGTGGTATAATTAATCACAAGTCACAGGGTAATATCTAAATCTCATCCACAGAATCAAATATGAATAAACAATAACCATATAGCTAGATCTCAATGATAAGTATCTAAAGAATGACAGTCGGATGGAAATAAATCTACTGCCGAAATAGAATATGAAAATGAACCAGATACACACCATATAAGAACAACATCTGCCAATCACAAGGCTCGAAGAGAAGACCTCCTCGGGATATACGTAACCTGTCCGGATCTGTGCTCCTGCGAGTACTCAAGAACATATACACCTGGCAGGGAACCAGGTCCTCAGAGGGACATAGCAAGATACATAAAAATGACATGCCATAATGTAAATATTGAATAAATAAATGGGGTGTGCTATCCATCTAAGTGAATGCAATTTAAAGACCTTGTAGTACGCATGGAAATGTGTGGCTAGACATATGCTGACGTAATTCACCAATCGTCGGGACTGGCTAGTATATGTGTCATATGCCCTCGACTCAGGGAACTCTGCAATCGTCCATCTCCGAGGAGCATGGATCGAAGGATAAAGACTCAATGAAGGGGGTGTCCCATAGGCCTACTAGATGTCTTCCCCGCCCAAAATAGATGTACAAGTCGTGAAAACGACGTGGACACCTCCTACTATGATGCAAGTCTCAATAAAATAAACAACTGAGCTAAATACCGCTACACGTGTTGCTCACACTGATGGCCAGTCGCGCATGAGGCACGCATCCCTACATGTACTCACTCTGTGACGTGTAATGATACGTGTCAAGGCCTGAGAAGTTATATCAATAACTTCACAACTTTAGGTGGGTCTACTAGACACTAGGTCAGACACAAGTCCTAACGTCAACGCCATCGTTGACTGCACCCGAGTTTTCTCGGACGCGCACATTTATATAATATTAAATAAATAAACATGTAACTAACAATAACTGAATTTAAACAGTACAACAAGACAAGGTATACTTGCCTGGCAAGAGAGCTGCAAACTATAACGTCCAGGTGTCAAATGCCAAAAGCCAGAAACTATGGCCTCAGAATAAAAGTCTCCGGATGCTGAAATAAACATCACTAACAGTCTCAGAAAATATCAAATAGCTAGAAACGCCTGTCCTTAAGTCCAATTTGGACACAGGGGCAAAAATGACAGTTTCCGGTCAAAGCGGGGTCCACATGTGGGCCACTTTGCACCGAAAAATGTGTCAGGGTCAAAGGTCTCCAAATTCGCCAAACTTAGTATCAACAAGTCCAGAACGTCGATACGAACCCAACGGAATGTCCAGAACTGGATTCCGATGTGCCGATCACAAAATCGCCCGTCAAGTGGAGCCTGTGGGGCCCACGATACGCGATTTTGTCAACGTTCTCAGAATCGAACCAAACTTGGCTCACAGGACCAGCGTATTGCTACGAGTCCGATGGCGCAAGTTTCATCTCGATCCGACGTGTGTACACAAAGTTGCAGCATATTCCAGAACTGACGAATACGGGGCGGTGTCGGCGGATACGCGTTAATTTCGGTGTGCACGCACATCCAAATCAACTTCTCCGAATTCCTACACGTCCGTATCAACGTTGCGCACGTTTTGGTAAAGACCGCGTGCGACCAAGTCGTCCCGTTTGGCGGGGCGTACCCAGTTCCGGGGTGAATCGGGGTATAGTTTTTCCTGTTTTTGGATCGCGTGCCGCGATCGCCACAGGACGCGATGCTCCGAGCGGGTTGCACGGACACCGAGGTGGTTACATAGTCTACACGACGCAACTGACAGAATTGAAATCGGAATTACGAGGAGAGAGATATAGTTACCTGAACAGGGCTCCAGAAACCTGCGTTTCTCGTGTCCGACACGTGTCCGACACGTGTCGGGGTGCTGTCCACCCTAGGGCTAGGGTTCTGGTTCGCCGGAGAGAGAGTCGGAGGAGGCTGCGTGTCAGGGAAGGCCGGCGAGGGGCTGAGGTGGCGCTGGCCGGAGGCGGCGGCGTCGAGCACGGCGGCCAGAGGCGGCGTCGGCCGACCAGAGGCAGCCGGAGGGAGGCTACTGTGGGCTGGGAAGGGAAAGAGGGAGGAGAGGGCGGCGCTGGCGAGGCGGGGCGCGGCGAGGCTGGCGGAGGCGGCCGCCGCGGGGGAGGGCGGAGCTGCTCCGGCGGCCCGCGGGACGCACAGGCGGGGAGCGGGGAGGGAGAGAGGGAGCGGGGAGGGATCGGCTCCGCCGCGGCCGGGGGCTCCGGCGGCGGGGCTCGGCGCCGGCCGAGGGGGGGGGGGTGGCTGCGGCCAGAGTCGGGGGAAAGGGTTTTTTTTTTCTGATTTTTATTTTTATTTTTCATTTCTTTTCTTTTTATAAAGAATAATATTAATATTATAACAAAATATCTTGAGATATTTTGGGATATTACCGGGATATTCTTGGGATCTTTCCGGGATCTTTTCGGGTGAGTCCCGACTCCAAATGGACGGTGCCGGTTCACCGGCCAATGAGGGGGTGACACCTCGCACTGCAATTTGCAGGAAAGTCCCTGTAGTTTCATAAATTGCGTAAAAGTCCTATTTTGGGAAATTGCACAATTTACGAAATTGTCTGGAAAAATACCCGATTCCTGAAAATTCTAAAATTCACAGAATTGAGGGAAATTGCTATGTGAGGGTCCCGGGGAAATGGGGGTGAGTCTGGGCAGGGATTGGACCTGGTTTCTGGGTGATACGGGTCATCGTATTTATTAATTAATAAATATTGCGCACGGTGTTCTCTAATTATTTAGAGGCAGGTAGGGTCATAATTTTTCTACGGTGTCAATACACTAAATGTAGTATACTCAGTGTAGAAAATTAACGTATTTTTGTTTGGCCAAAATAGGTGTATGTTGGACCTCAAATCCCTAGGGGTACAGAGAGGGGTAAAGAGCAGAAAATTAAATAAGAATTAAATACGGACGATTGTAACGATATTTGTGCGTCTCAAACGAGGCTCATTTTAGCACATCTGGGAGTTGCACAAAATTCAGAAAAATAGTCTAGCATGTCTATGACAGGTATGTGAATTTTGTTCGGGGATAACAGTCAAGGTAAAGCTCCAAATAATTAGGTGATGGACATGTGCACATGTCAATAGGATATGTAAGAAAAATAATTTAAAATATTGCCCTAAATCATAAATTGTTAAAATAATCCTGAAAATACTAAAATCTGGTCGAGGGGGTTTACATAAACAACAACTAGTCAAAGTAAATAAAATCGGGGAACAACCCGATATTAAGTCTGTTACAATGTTCTCATAAACAGGAAATAAAGAGTTTAATTAAACAGGAAAGAAAGTCTATTTGCCATAAAGACTGAGTATGGCGATGCAATTGTTCAGGAGAAGTCCTCAGCAATCACCTCGTCTTCAGGTTCAGGTACTGCTCCGAGTAGTGCTCCTATTCCGTACACCTCAGGATAGATCTCGTCTGCTAAATCTGGGGACATAATCCATTCCAGGTCCTCAGGGGACATAGCAAGGTACAGAAAACACAAGCCAAAGATAATGCAGTACAGAAATAAAGGAATAATAGGGTAAGTAAATAAACCAGCTAAGTGATAATGCAAGTGAGAGTTATTAGTCATACTCAGGCTGAGACTACTACAGGATCAGTGTCAAGAAACCATAGCAGTATTTTCTCGAAGGGCCAGAACTGGTGCCAAAGCTCTGTGTCAGAGATTAGGACACATCAAGATGTCAATATATATAATATAATCAGCCTTGATATGATAATACTCTCCCCACCCAATGTAATCTCACGTCACAGTTCTCAATATTCATGTTACGCAAGATTAAACTAATGCAATAAGTCATTTATTAAGATCTAAGAAAATAATGTTCAAGTCATAAAATCTGTATCCTATACAGAACCACCTTGAATAGTCAGGAAGATTCTATCTCATGATCTGTGTCAAGTGTCCTGGGTATAATGTACTTGATTGGCAAGTACGAGAATGTAAATGTCACGATATCCATCTCTAGTTGACATTGCACAACCCCGCGTACGGTGTTGACACCCGACTATAATCGGACGCTAAGCAAGTCACACGGCCCTAGGGTTGAGCATGTACAACAGTCACAGAGAATAACTCAAGAGAAAAATGAATCAATATACTGCAATTCTGGCAAGGTACACTTGCCTGGGTTTACGGTTCCAATTGTAGCTCGGGCTTCAGCTGGGATTGCAGGAAGTACTCCGGTTGCTGAAACAAACATCACCATCAGATCTAGAAAATATTAATCAGCTAGGAACGCCTGTCCTTGAGTCCAATTTGGAGACAAGGGCAAAAACATCATTTTTGGGTCAAGGCGGGGTCCAAATTTGGGCCGCTTTGCACCAAAAAATACGTCAGGATCAAAGGTCTCCAAATCTATCCAACTTAGTGTTAACAGGTCAGGAACGATGATACGAACCCAACGAAACTTCCAGAATTGGATTCCGATGAGCCGTTCTCAAAATCGCCCGTCGGGTGGAGCCTGTGGGGCCCACAACATGCGATTTTGTCAACGTTCTCAGAATCGAACCAAACTTGGCTCACAGGACCAGCGTATTGCTACGAGTCCTATGACGTAAGTTTCGTCTCGATCCGACGTGTGTACACTAAGTTACAGTGACAAACAAAAAAGTTGGATACGGGGCGGTGTCCTCGGATACGCACTGATTCCGGTGTGCACGCACATCCGAATCAGCTTCTGCAAAATCTCGCACGTCCGTATCAACGACGCGCACGTATCTGTGAAGACCTCACGCGAGCAAGTCGTCCCGTTTGGCGGGGCGTACTCAGTTCCGGGATAAAACAGGGTATTATTTTTCCTATTTTTGATCGCGGTTCGCGATCGCCACAGGACGCGATGCCCCGAGCGGGTTACACGGGCATCGAGGGGGTCATACAGGCTACGCGATGCAACTGACGGAATCGAAATCAGAGCTACGAGCAAGAAGTTACAAGTATCTGAACAGGACTCCGCGGAACCGGGTTTTCGTATCCGTCTCGTGTCCTGTGTCCTGGACACTGTGTCCGACACGCCTAGGGTTAGGGTTAGGTTCTAGGGCTGCCGTGTCGGTGTCCGCCGGAGGAGGACGGTGCGGTTGGAGGCTGGCCGGAGAGACTGGGCACACCGGAGCTGCTGCGGCGAGCCAGGTGAGGCGGGCGGCTCTCGGGCGGCCGGAGGAGGGCTGGGCAGCGGGCTGGACAGGGGGAAAGGAGGAAGAGGAGAGGGCGGCGCCGGTGCTGTGTGGCACGGCGGCCGGATCTGGGGTGGAGGGAAGCCGAGGCAGCGGGGCAGTGGGAGGCGGAGCTGGTGACGGAGCCGGGCTGGGCGAGGCAGGGAGCTAGGGTTCCGGCGAGATCTAGGAGAAGCGGGGAAGGAGGCGGAGGGCTTTTATAGGGAGGAGGAAGTAGCTGATGGGGCGGTCCGGTGAGGGAGAGGAAGAGGGTGCGGCGGACGTTACCGGAGGCGGATCGACGGGCGGCGGGTGCGGCCGGCGGAGCGGAAGCGGCAGGGTCGGGTTCTGCGGTTGGGAGAGAGAATGAGTTCGGGTCGGGTTGGTGGCGGGTCGGGTCGGGTCTACGGATCCGACCCGATCCACTAAACAGGATGCGGGTTCGGGTCGGGCTAATGGCTCGGGTCTGGGTTGGACTCAGATCCGACCCGCTAAGATTTTGGTTTAATGAATCCGGTTTGGTTCAATTTGGTTTGGGTTGGTTTATTTTAAAATAAACCCGGTTTAATTAGGGTTTAATAAATTAATTAGTTTTTAAGGCTTTTAAAATCCATCCGGGGTCCAATAAATTCTCGAAAAATTACCCTATGTCTAGTTTTTCATTTTACACCATAAAATATTATTTTCATAATATTTTAATATTATTTATTATTATTTAAAAATCCTTTAATAATTAAAACACCTGAATTTAATTACAGAAAAATCCCAAAAAATTCCAGAAAATTCCAAAAAATTGTAAAAATCCAAAATTTAAAAATTCTTGAAAATCAGGGGGTTTACAATCTATCCCCCTTAAGAGGATTGCGTCCTCGCAATCAAAGAATAACCAGTCAACAGAGATGACACGGTTGCAAAATTTATTCGGATCAGAAAATCAAGGTTGAGGGTTTAAACACATAGGGAAAGTTATTTCCCTAAGCAATGAAATTTCGCCATTTATAAAAAATTTAGAAAATTATAATTTTTATAAAACCAGGTTATCTTTCAAAAACTTATCAAGTTAACATTTATAAAACATTCTGAATTATTGGCAAGTTCAAAATTACTAGGTTAATACTAGGTTATCAATTATTAGCAAGTTAAAGTTATCAGGTCAAGTCTAGGGTCACGAACCAGCAGACACGAACTATAGCAATACTAGAAACAGAAAAACTATAAAAACTTACTCGCATTAGCTACTCCATGGTTCTGCGCGTCTTCCACAGTCATCGCAAAAACTTGGCCGCGTCCTTGAGGTGGTGCTCTCTGCTGTTGCTGGGCTTGCTGGTAGGGTGCTGCTTGAAGTGCCAATGGTGGCCTTGGTTGATGTCCTCCTGGTGCTGGTAGAGCTTGTTGGTTTGTCCTTGGTGCTCCTTCTCTACACTCAGGGCAATCCCTCACTGCATGTTGTCTGGATCCGTAACCTAAGCATAGTCCTAACCTGCGTCGGCATTCCCTGGCGAGATGGCCTGCTTTGCCACAGTAGTGACAAGTAGAGAGGACTATTATTTGTGGGGTAGCTGCTTTCTGCTGTTGGTGTAGGTGAGGTCTCTTTGCAGCTTCTTCTTATGGTGCTCTGGCTGTTGTTGATGGGGAAGGCCGCTTCAGACTGGTTTCT
The DNA here is from genome assembly GCA_036927795.1 of Iris macrosiphon. Classification (NCBI taxonomy): domain Eukaryota; kingdom Viridiplantae; phylum Streptophyta; class Magnoliopsida; order Asparagales; family Iridaceae; genus Iris; species Iris macrosiphon. The sequence goes on from JAYESA010000004.1 coordinate 349,810,629, forward strand.
CTCCTGGTGACGCGCTCCATGCGTCGAGCTGCAGCAAGGACGTCCGAGTACGAAGTTGGCGCGACAGATCCAATTAGTTTCTGTAACTCGATATTGAGTCCGTCGAAAAACTTCTCGGCCTTCTCTTCTTCGGTCGGGATCAATGTTGGGGCGAAGCGACTTAGACGAATAAACTCGGCGTTATACTCTTCCACCGTCATAGCTTCCTGAGTGAGACGATTGAACTTGTCCCGCAGTTCTGATTGAGCGATAGCTGGAATGTACATCTCTTGAAAGAGTCTGGAGAACTCTTCCCAAGTATATCGGTCTGGTCCGAGCCGGGTCTCCTGGGATAGCCACCAGTGATGAGCATTGTCCGTCAATTGCATTCTGACGGCAGTCATCCAACGTTCCTGGGGAAGCTCAGCTGCTTCTAATTGATGTCGAATGCTAGTGAGCCATTCATGAACTTCTGTTGGTCCCTCCTTGCTAGAAAAGGTACGGGGCTTCAGCTGGCAGAAATCGGTGATAGAGCCCGTCATTGGTCGTCGAGCTGGTAGGTTGACCTGCTCAAGTGCATTTACTATGCTGTTCCTCAAGTACTCAGCCTCGCGACGATGGGCCTCAGTTTGGATTTGTTGCTGGGCTTGCATCATTGCGTAAAATATCTGGAACATCTGCTGTCCGTCCATTGCTTGCCCTGGTGGAAAGACAGGCATCTGTGGAGTGAACTGTGTCGGAGGTGGAATATCATCACGTCGAAATCTAGAAGCTTGCTGATCTACTGCTTCGGTGAGTAGAGGGATCTCCACTCAATAGCGTCACTTCATCTTCTCCGTAGGTGTCTTCAGCACCTACTGGTGTTCTTGCTGGAGTTCCTTCGTTTGCTCGTGAATCCATTACTCTGCATCAAAAATAAACTATAAGAAGCGCACAGGAATCAAGGCAAGATGCAAGTCAAAAATTAATTCGAATACGATACAAATATCAAGAACGATTCAAGCAAGTGGATGAGATCCTAAAAACTTATCCTATTCTTATTGCAGGCCTGTTCGGTCCCTAAGTTAAAACCGAACAATTTAGTCGTAGACCTGCATGGGCCACCACAAAAACCATGTCACGCCACATTCCCAAAATATCGGGGACTGGACGCGTGGCAATGGCCAACAGCATGCACCGATGGACAAACCCAATTTAAGGGATCCATCGGGGCATACTTAAGTTGTATTATATCAGTCAGGGTTTTACTATTCTCATCCACAGAATAAAGATAATAATAACAGCAAAAAGAAATATTAAACAACAACCAGTCAAAGTAAATAAAATCGGGGAACAACCCGATATTAAGTTTGTTACAATGTTCTCATAAACAGGAAATAAAGAGTTTAATTAAACAGGAAAAAAAGTCTATTTGCCATAAAGACTGAGTATGGCGATGCAATTATTCAGGAGAAGTCCTCAGCAATCACCTCGTCTTCAGGTTCAGGTACTGCTCCGAGTAGTGCTCCTGTTCCGTACACCTCAGGGTAGATCTCGTCTGCTAAATCTGGGGACATAATCCATTCCAGGTCCTCAGGGGACATAGCAAGGTACAAAAAACACAAGCCAAAGATAATGCAGTGCAAAAATAAAGGAATAATAGGGTAAGTAAATAAACCAGCTAAGTGATAATGCAAGTGAGAGTTATTAGTCATACTCAGGCTGAGACTACTACAGGATCAGTGTCAAGAAACCATAGCAGTATTTTCTCGAAGGGCCAGAACTGGTGCCAAAGCTCTGTGTCAGAGACTAGGACACATCCAGATGTCAATATATATAATATAATCAGCCTTGATATGATAATACTCTCCCCACCCAATGTAATCTCACGTCACAGTTCTCAATGTTCATGTTACGCAAGATTAAACTAATGCGATAAGTCATTTATTAAGATCTAAGAAAATAATATTCAAGTCATAAAATCTGTATCCTATACAGAACCACCTTGAATAGTCAGGAAGATTCTATCTCATGATCTGTGTCAAGTGTCCTGGGTATAATGTACTTGATTGGCAAGTACGAGAATGTAAATGTCACGATATCCATCTCTAGCTGATATTGCACAACCCCGCGTACGGTGTTGGCACCCGACTATAATCGGACGCTAAGCAAGTCACACGGCCCTAGGGTTGAGCATGTACAACAGTCACAGAGAATAACTCAAGAGAAAAATGAATCAATATTGTAAGCCCCCTGATTTTCAGAATTTTAAATTTGGATTTTTTCCCAAATTATCTGAATTTTCGGGAATCGTGACCTAGGCCTTTATCGATTCAAGGATTTTAATTACGGTTAATTCATATTAAAATATTATGGAAATAATATTTTATGGTATAAAATGGAAAACCGGGCATGTGGTATTTTTTGATGAATTTATTGGACTCCGGAATCATTTTTAAAGCCCTAGAAACTAATTTAGAATTTAACCGAATTAAATCCGTGCCAACGCCCGACATCCCCATGAGAGCCGAAGCCCAGCCCAAGGAGCGTTGACCCAGCCCAAATCCTAGGTCTAACCCTAGTCCAATTTCTGTAATATATAAATACCTATTTTTCCTAAGTTTTCCCCACAAAGAAAAGGAAAAAAAACCCTAATCCCTAATTTCAAATTACCTAACCCTAACCCTAACCCTAGCCGTAAGCCACCCTCGGCCGACCCCTCTCCGGCACCGCCCGGCCACGCCGCCGCCCTCCACGCCTCACCGGAGAACCCTCCTCTCCGCCCTAGCCGCTGCCTCGTTCCCGCTCGTCCTCCCCAGCCTGCAGACTCCGCCGTCGGACACCCCCTCAGCCCGCGCCGGTCACAGCCAACCTCCCCCTCCGCCTATCTTCCTCTTCCAGTCGTCGACTCCGACTTCCTTCCCCGCGCTGTCCGCCCCGACTGCAACACCTTCCTCCGCCATCCTCTCGACAGCCACGCCGTCGCAGACCCGACTCCTTCGCCAGAACCCTGGACGACTCCCCCGCCACTCGACGACTCCGCCGCGTCCACCACTCGGCTCCCCCGCCTCTCGACGAGACTCCTCCGCCCAGCAGCTCGACTCCTCCCGATCGTCTCCTCTGCTCGCCTCTCCCTGAGCCCCGCCTCGCCGTGCCCTAGCCCCTTCGGCGCCCCGCTGGCACGGACACGACAGGACCCGACGCAGCAGCTCCTCGACCCGCTGACCTAGCCCCGGACACAGCACCAGTACAGGACACGCGAAGACACGGCAGATTTGACGCTCGGACACGTCTCGGACACAGGAAATCAGATTCACGGGGCCCTGTTCAGGTAGCGTTTTCTCTCACCTCGTAAATCCGTTTTCAATTCTGTTAATTGCGTTGCGAAGCCTGTATGACCCTCTCGGTGCCCGTGCAACATGCTCGGTGCATCGCGTCCTGTGGTGATCGCAAATCGCGATCCAAAAACAGGAAAACCAACGCCCCGAATCACCCCGGAACTGGGTACGCCCTGCCAAACGGGATGACTTGGTCGCACGCGGTCTATACCGAACTGTGCGCGATGTTGATACGGTCGTGTAGGATTTCGCAGAAGTCGATTCGGAGGTGCGTGCACCCCGGAATCAACGCGTATCCGCCGACGACACCCCGTATCCGTCTTTTCTGGAGCATGCTGTAACTTTGTATACACACGTCGGATCGAGACGAAACTTGCGCCATCGGACTCGTAGCAATACGCTGGTCCTGTGACCCAAGTTTGGTTCGATTCTGAGAACGTTGACAGAATCGCGTATCGTGGGCCCCACAGGCTCCACTTGACGGGCGATTTTGTGATCGGCTCATCGGAATCCAATTCTGGAAGTTCCGTTGGGTTCATATCATCGTTCCTGACTTGTTGACACTGAGTTTGCAAAATTTGGAGACCGTTGACCCTGACACGCTTTTCGGTGCAAAGTGGCCCCTAGGTGGACCCCACTTTGGCCCGGAAATGTCATTTTTGCCCTTGTGTCCAAATTGGACTCAAGGACATACATTTTTAGCTATTTGATATTTTCTGAATCTAATGGTGATGTTTATTTCAGCAACCGGAGAAGTATCTGCGGATCATACTGAGACCAGAGCTACAGTTGGAACCAGGACCCCAGACAAGTGTACCTTGCCAAACCTTGCAGTTCTTGTTGCATATTTCCTTGCTTATTTATATTGTTGTGCATGCTTAACCTAGGACCGTGTGACGTACTTAGCATCCGATTATCAGTCGGGTGCCGACACTGTACGCAGTGTTGGGTACTGTCATCTAGAGATGGACATTCGTGACACTTTATTCTCGTACTTGTCTTATCAAGTACCATATGACCCAGGACACTTGACACTATTCATGAGACAGGATTTTCTCGAGATATTCGTGGTGATTCTGTATAGGATGCAGGACATGGACATTATATTCTTAGATACTTTATGACTTGTTGCATTAGCTATGATCCCGCTTGACATGGACATGAGACGTTATGGTCATGATATGCGTGATTACATTGGGTGGGGAGAGACACACAGGCCACAGGTTGATTTTATATATTATGACAGCGTCTCAGTCTTTCTCTGAGCTAGACGACTGCTGGCGTCTCAGTCTCACGCTGAGCTAGACGACCACATGATATCACTGCTACCGGCTCCCCGACACAGAGCTTGTAGTGGCTTCAGCCTGAGTTCTAGTGCTGCTCTCATATTGCATATCACTTAGATGGTTACATATTTACCCTATTGCTTTATTTATTTCATTATCTGCTGCACTGTATTTATTTTGGCATGAGCTTTCTTGTACCTTGCTATGTCCCCTGAGGACCTGGATCCGGATTATGTCCCCAGATATTGCAGACGAGATCTACCCAGAGTTGTACAATACAGGAGCATTAGCAGAAGCAGGTGCCTACATTAGAGCAGTACCAGGACCAGAGGGCGGGATCGTACCAGAGGACTTCTCCTGGGTATTGGTTTGAGATACTCATTTACTTCTGTTCCTACTTACTTTACTTCCAGTCTATTGCATTATTGTATTAGACTTGTTCTCGGATTGTTCTCCGAGACTCTTTATTGAGATATGCTAGATTATATTTACTTGCATTATTCTGGCATTTGATCTGTGATTATCTGTTGTGGATGAGATTAGTATAGACTGAGACATGTATTATTGGACCTGCTTATTGTTATATTACAGCTTAAGTATGCCCTGATGGATCCAATAAATTAGGTTGTCCATCGGTGCGTACTGCTGGCCATTATCACGCGTCTGGTCCCTCGGTATTTTGGGACTGGGGCGTGACATGGTTTTTGTGGTGGCCCATGCAGGTCCACGACTAAATTGTTCGGTTTTAACTTAGGGACCGAGCAAGCCTGCAATAAGAATAGGATAAGTTTTTAGGAATCTCATCCACTTGCTTGAAACGTTCTTGATATCTATATCAGATTCGAATTTAATTCTTGACTTACATCCTGCCTTGATTTCTGTGCGCCTCTTATCGTTTATTTTGGTTGCAGAGTTATGGATTCACAAGCAAACGACGAGACACCTACAATATCACCACGAGATGCTTTGGTAACCAATGAAGAGGAAGTAACACCAGTAGAAGAAGGTCAAACAGCTCAACAACACGGTCAAGCAAGTTGGCCTGCCACGAGAATCCAGCAAGACGACGTTCCACCATCGACGCAGTTTGCTCCACCGATGCCTACCCTTCCACAAGGGCAGGCCATAGACGGACAACAGATATTCCAAATGATCTATGCAATAATGCAAGCTCAACAAGAGGCTTTGAGTCGCAGCCTAGCAATCGCACTAGAGCAGGCAGATTTACCAGCACGACGGCCAACGACGGGCTCTATTTCCGATTTTCGCCAGCTGAAGCCACGTACCTTCTCAGGAAAGGAAGAGCCCACAGAAGTTCATGAGTGGCTCACCAACACACAACATCAATTAGAAGCAGCTGAGCTTCCAAAGGAACGTTGGATGACTGCCGTCAGAATGCAGTTGACGGACAATGCCCATCACTGGTGGCTATCTGAGGAGACACGGCTCGGACCAGACCGAGTCACTTGGGAAGAGTTCTCTAGACTTTTTCAGGAGATGTACATACCAGCCATCGCTCGATCAGAACTTCGCGACAAGTTCAATAGCCTTACTCAAGACAATCTGACAGTGGAAGAATACAACGCAGAATTTATTCGTCTAAGTCGCTTTGCCCCAACCCTGATCCCGACAGAAGAAGAGAAGGCCGAGAAGTTCTTCGACGGACTAAACATTGAGCTACAGAAATTGATCGGATCCGTCGCACCTACTTCTTACTCAGACGTCCTTGCTGCAGCCAGACGCATGGAGCGTGTCATCAGGAGAGAGACCAGTCTGAAGCGATCATCCACATCAGCACCCGCCGGAGCACCACAGGAAGAAGCTACAAAGAGACCTCACGTGCATCAGCCATCAGAAGCATCTCCACAGTCTCTACCTATCTGTCAATATTGTCGCAAACGAGGCCATATTGAGGACGAGTGCAGACGAAAAAGGAAAGTATGTTTAGCTTGCGGATCCAGTCAGCATTCATTGAGGGAATGCCCCGAACGTCGAGACAGAGCACCAATGGTTAACCAACAAGAAGTACCAGTACCAAGGCCAGCCTATCCAGCATTGGGAGCACTGCAAACGGAAGTTGAAGGAGTCATACCACCGCCTCCAGGAGGGTACCAGCCGAGGCCACCTTTGATACCACAAGCCACACTCTTCCAGCAGGCTCAACAGCAGCAGAGGAATCAACTACAAGAACGTGAACAAGCTTTCGCGATGACTTCGGAGGACGCGCAGACCCATGGAGTAGCTAATGCGCGTAACTTTTCGTAGTTTTCTATTTCTAGATTTGTTTTATCTCGTGCATATTGGTTCGTGACCTCAGACTTAACCTATGTAATTTTGAACTTACTTATAATTGATAACCGTAGAGATTATAGAGTCTTTTGTGATTGTGCTTATTTTGTGTTGTTTTGTGAACTTGAATTAAGTTGAACCTCTTTTCATCATCATCTAGCGTACTTCTAATTGTTGAACTACCTTGACTTATGCTGCTAATATAGCCTAGTTTTGCAAGCTTATCCTTTTATCAAGCTTGATCATGACATCTGTATTATTGGACGCGTACACTAATACAATTGCCTATTCAGAATCAGTGTATTATGGTCTGATCAACCTTAGTGCATTTTGGTTCGCTCTTCGCACGACTACTTCACGTGGATTGAGATATATAGTTGACTAGTATACTTGCCCTAGGCATGTCTGACATATCGTATCGGTTACATAACTGTACTAATACGAGCATGCGAACAAAGGATTACCAAAATATGATTTCAATCCACAACTGTCTTGACAAATCCCATTTGAATTCGTTAAACGCCTTGATCCTGATACTCCTGTTCAATTAACTCACCCTTGAACTCTTTATCATTGATCTTCGTCTTCCCTTATTTCGGAAGGACGAAACCTCGTGCTTGGTATAAGTTGATATATAGACAGTACTAGATATTACCCCACAGGCATGTCGCATTGTTGATGACCCTTTTATATATGATTAAGGGAATATTATAGGCAATATGTTTGGTGTTAAAGACTTGAGGATTCAAAAACATGATTTAATAAGTTGGGGCATAGCTTTCTTAGATGTATAGCCTTAGGTGATAGATGGGTAAATTCTAAGCTGGGTAGAGACCGCAATGCTCACTTGAGAGGAATCCTTTAGACGGTAACCAAGTGAGACTTGATAGAGAGAACCCTACCCTATTTTTAATTTCGAGGACAAAATTTTTATAAGTTGGGTAGATTGTAAGCCCCCTGATTTTCAGAATTTTAAATTTAGATTTTTTCCCAAATTATCTGAATTTTCGGGAATCGTGACCTAGGCCTTTGTCGATTCAAGGATTTTAATTGCGGTTAATTCATATTAAAATATTACGGAAATAATATTTTATGGTGTAAAATGGAAAACCGGGCATGTGGTATTTTTCGGTGAATTTATTGGACTCCGAAATTATTTTTAAAGCCCTAGAAACCAATATAGAATTTAACCGAATTAAATCCGTACCAACGCCCGACATCCCCATGAGAGCCGAAGTCCAGCCCAAGGAGCGTTGACCCAGCCCAAATCCTAGGTCTAATCCTAGTCCAATTTCTGTAATGTATAAATACCTATTTTTCCTAAGTTTTCCCCACAAAGAAAAGGAAAAAAAAACCCTAATCCCTAATTTCAAATTACCTAACCCTAACCCTAACCCTAACCGTAAGCCACCCTCGGCCGACCCCTCTCCGGCACCGCCCGGCCACGCCTCCGCCCTCCACGCCTCACCGGAGAACCCTCCTCTCCGCCCTAGCCGCTGCCTCGTTCCCGCTCGTCCTCCCCAGCCTGCAGACTCCGCCGCCGGACACCCCCTCAGCCCGCGCCGGTCATAGCCAACCTCCCCCTCCGCCTGTCTTCCTCCTCCAGTCGTCGACTGTGACTTCCTTCCCCGCGCTGTCCGCCCCGACTATAACACCTTCCTCCGCCATCCTCTCGACAGCCACGCCGTCGCAGACCCGACTCCTTCGCCAGAACCCTGGACGACTCCCCCGCCACTCGATGACTCCGCCGCGTCCACCACTCGGCTCCCCCGCCTCTCGACGAGACTCCTCCGCCCAGCAGCTCGACTCCTCCCGATCGTCTCCTCTGCTCGCCTCTCCCTGAGCCCCGCCTCGCCGTGCCCTAGCCCCTTCGGTGCCCCGCTGACACGGACACGACAGGACCCGACGCAGCAGCTCCTCGACCCGCTGACCTAGCCCCGGACACAGCACCAGTACAGGACACGCGAAGACACGGCAGATTTGACGCTCGGACACGTCTCGGACACAGGAAATCAGATTCACGGGGCCCTGTTCAGGTAGCGTTTTCTCTCGCCTCTTAAATCCGTTTTCAATTCCGTCAATTGCGTTGCGAAGCCTGTATGACCCTCTCGGTGTCCGTGCAACTTGCTCGGTGCATCGCGTCCTGTGGTGATCGCAAACCGCGATCCAAAAACAGGAAAACCAACGCCCCGATTCACCCCAGAACTGGGTACGCCCCGCCAAACGGGACGACTTGGTCGCACGCGATCTATACCGAACTGTGCGCGATGTTGATATGGTCGTGTAGGATTTCGCAGAAGTCGATTCGGAGGTGCGTGCACCCCGGAATCAACGCGTATCCGCCGACGACACCCCGTATCCGTCTTTTCTGGAGCATGCTGTAACTTTGTGTACACACGTCGGATCGAGACGAAACTTGCGCCATCGGACTCGTAGTAATACGCTGGTCCTGTGACCCAAGTTTGGTTCGATTCTGAGAACGTTGACAGAATCGCGTATCGTGGGCCCCACAGGCTCCACTTGACGGGCGATTTTGTGATCGGCTCATCGGAATCCAATTCTGGAAGTTCCGTTGGGTTCGTATCATCGTTCCTGACTTGTTGACACTGAGTTTGCAGAATTTGGAGACCGTTGACCCTGACACGCTTTTCGGTGCAAAGTGGCCCCAGGTGGACCCCGCTTTGGCCCGGAAATGTCATTTTTGCCCTTGTGTCCAAATTGGACTCAAGGACAGGCATTTTTAGCTATTTGATATTTTTTGAATCTAATGGTGATGTTTATTTCAGCAACCGGAGAAGTATCTGCGGATCATACTGAGACCAGAGCTACAGTTGGAACCAGGACCCCAGACAAGTGTACCTTGCCAAACCTTGCAGTTCTTGTTGCATATTTCCTTGCTTATTTATATTGTTGTGCATGCTTAACCTAGGACCGTGTGACGTACTTAGCGTCCGATTATCAGTCGGGTGCCGACACTGTACGCAGTGTTGGGTACTGTCATCTAGAGATGGACATTCGTGACACTTTATTCTCGTACTTGTCTTATCAAGTACCATATGACCCAGGACACTTGACACTATTCATGAGACAGGATTTTCCCGAGATATTCGTGGTGATTCTGTATAGGATGCAGGACATGGACATTATATTCTTAGATACTTTATGACTTGTTGCATTAGCTATGATCCCGCTTGACATGGACATGAGACGTTATGGTCATGATATGCGTGATTACATTGGGTGGAGAGAGACACACAGGCCACAGGTTGATTTTATATATTATGACAGCGTCTCAGTCTTTCTCTGAGCTAGACGACTGCTGGCGTCTCAGTCTCACGCTGAGCTAGACGACCACATGATATCACTGCTACCGGCTCCCCGACACAGAGCTTGTAGTGGCTTCAGCCTGAGTTCTAGTGCTGCTCTCATATTGCATATCACTTAGATGGTTACATATTTACCCTATTGCTTTATTTATTTTATTATCTGCTGCACTGTATTTATTTTGGCATGAGCTTTCTTGTACCTTGCTATGTCCCCTGAGGACCTGGATCCGGATTATGTCCCCAGATATTGCAGACAAGATCTACCCAGAGTTGTACAGTACATGAGCATTAGCAGAAGCAGGTGCCTACATTGGAGCAGTACCAGGACCAGAGGGCGGGATCGTACCAGAGGACTTCTTCTGGGTATTGGTTTGAGATACTCATTTACTTCTGTTCCTACTTACTTTACTTCCAGTCTATTGCATTATTGTATTAGACTTGTTCTCAGATTGTTCTCCGAGACTCTTTATTGAGATATGCTAGATTATATTTACTTGCATTATTCTGGCATTTGATCTGTGATTATCTGTTGTGGATGAGATTAGTATAGACTGAGACATGTATTATTGGACCTGCTTATTGTTATATTACAGCTTAAGTATGCCCTGATGGATCCAATAAATTGGGTTGTCCATCGGTGCGTACTGCTGGCCATTATCACGCGTCTGGTCCCTCGGTATTTTGGGACTGGGGCGTGACAAATATACTGCAATTCCGGCAAGGTACACTTGCCTGGGTTTACGGTTCCAATTGTAGCTCGGGCTTCAGCTGGGATTGCAGGCAGTACTCCGGTTGCTGAAACAAACATCACCATCAGATCCAGAAAATATTAATCAGCTAGGAATGTCTATCCTTGAGTCCAATTTGGAGACAAGGGCAAAAACGTTATTTTCGGGTCAAGGCGGGGTCCAAATGTGGGCCGCTTTGCACCAAAAAATGCGTCAGGGTCAAAGGTCTCCAAATCTGTCCAACTTAGTGTCAACAGGTCAGGAACGATGATACGAACCCAACAAAACTTTCAGAATTGGATTTCGATGAGCCGTTCTCAAAATAGCCCGTCGGGTGGAGCCTGTGGGGCCCACAACACGCGATTTTGTCAACGTTCTCAGAATCGAACCAAACTTGGCTCACAGGACCAGCGTATTGCTACGAGTCCTATGACGTAAGTTTTGTCTTGATCCGACTTGTGTACACTAAGTTACAACGACAAACAAAAAAGTCGGATACGGGGCGGTGTCCGCGGATACGCACTGATTCCGGTGTGCACGCACATCCGAATCAGCTTCTGTGAAATCCCGCACGTCCGTATCAACGACGCGCTCATATCTGTGAAGATCGCACGCGACCAAGTCATCCCGTTTGGCGGGGCGTACTCTGTTCCGGGGTGAAACAGGACATTATTTTTCCTGTTTTTGGATCGCGGTTCGCGATCGCCACAGGACGCGATGCCCCGAGCGGGTTGTACGGACACCGAGGGGGTCATACAGGCTACGCGATACAACTGACAGAATCGAAATCAGAGCTACGAGCAAGAAGTTATAAGTACCTGAACAGGGCTCCGCGGAACCGGGTTTTCGTATCCGTCTCGTGTCCTGTGTCCTGGACACTGTGTCCGACACGCCTAGGGTTAGGGTTAGGTTCTAGGGCTGCTGTGTCAGTGTCCGCCGGAGGAGGACGGCGCGGTTGGAGGCGGGCCGGAGAGGCTGGGCACACCGGAGCTGCTGCGGCGAGCCAGGTGAGGCGGGCGGCTCTCGGGCGGCCGGAGGAGGGCTGGGCAGCGGGCTAGACAGGGGGAAAGGAGGAAGAGGAGAGGGCGGCGCCGGTGCTGTGTGGCATATATATATATAACATTGAAATGAATATATATATGTATTCTCCTAAGCCTTAGGCTTCTCAAAACATAACATTGAAATGAATATTACTAATAAATGCAACACAAACATATTAAAATCAGTATATATACTCACAATTATAACAAAATAATATCGTAACAAGGCTCATAATTTTTTATCGTAAGTCTACCATATATATATATATATATATATATATATATGTTTTTTTAAATTTGAATAGATTTAGAAATTGTGGAGTATCATCTAAATATACCGTGTCCAAAGTCTTGTATCCATATTTCATAAATATATATATTAGTGTCTTCAAATTTCAAAAAATTAAATAAATAATTCTCTGAAATTAACTTTGATTTGAGCATGGTAAATTGATAAAGAAATTGAATTGAAGAAGGATGTTGAGAAGAGAAAAAAAGGGCTTGCCTTGCTATATAGCTCTTTGATTTGGAAGAAATTTTTGATTTTTCAAGTTTATCCCAAATTGTAACCTAGAATTTTAAGACGTATAACCATATATATAAAATCTTAGTCTAGGTTTATAATTAAAATAATTAGGAAAGAAGAATGGGAATGAAATTATACCAAGAAGAAAATGATGGTGATGGGGGTGTCCGGAGGAGATCGACCGGAGCGGGGTGGCCGGAGGCCGGGTCAGCCTTCAGCGGCAGCGACAACCAGCAGTAGCCGCAGCAGCAAGGTGCGGTAGCAGCAGCAACATTCAGCAGCAGCAGCAGATGGAAAAAGAAGGGAGAGAAAGATGGGTGAGGGGATAGGTGAGGATGTGAGATGTGAGATGTGTGAGATGAGAAAGGAGATGGAGAATCCGAACCCCTTCCCTTCCATATAGCCGGCCTCCCTCCTCCCAAGTTCCCAGAACCTAAAACTCATCATAGTGTTTGCTAATATGAGTCACCACTCCTTTCTTGAGCAAGTGACATGTAGTGAGTTGGTGAATTGCAAATTTTTTCCAATGTCTTCATTGCAACATTCTCAGTGAAGAAATTGTCATGTTTTCTTGAGGGCTAAATTACAAAGTAATGAATTAATAATAAAAAAAAAATCTTAACTAAGTATTATTTATTTTAATAAATATATTTAGAAATAGGTTATGACAGGTATGGATGTCGGCTAGTGGAAAATAGAAAGTATAAATTTGAAGAGCCTCGGTTACAGGCATGAGATCTAGATGATTATAGCTTGCATGAGAGGAGTGAACGTGTAGATATGGTGGTATATGTTACCTTTTCCATAAATTATCATACTTATATTTATGTTACTTTTATATATGTCATTGAGTATGGATTTAAATATTCAGACGGAAGAGCTGACTGAGATAGCTGAAGGCCCCGACGGAGGTCCAACTGGGGTATTAGAGAAGACTATAGAATTTTTACGCTTTCCGCTGGGGTCCCATTTGACTCCATTAGAGATAACGGATGGTCATCCTGTAGGAATCATTGGGCAGAGGCATGCACGTCCTCGTAGGACACGTGATAGGAGAGCTAGTTTAAGCAAGGCACAGGCACGTCCCCGACAGGTTGGTGAGAGAACATCCCAAGCTTACGAGGGCATGTCACAGCATTATGAGGGTACTTCGCATCCTTACGCTGGCGTGTCACAGACTTACGAGGGCATACCACAACAGTACGAGGGCACTTCACAACATTACACTGGCATGTCACGGACTTACGAGGGCACGCCACAACATTACGAAGGCCCTTTCACAGCTTTATGCTGGCATGTCACAAACTTATGAGGGCATGACACAGCATTACGAGGGCCCTTCGCAGCCTTACGCTAGCATGTCACAGACTTATGAGGGCATGCCACAACATTATGAGGGCCCTTCGCAGCCTTACACTGGCATGCCACGGCATTACGATGACACATCCCATAGTTTTGAGAGCACATCCCAGAGTAACGAGGGCACTTCCCAAAGTTATAAGGGCACGCCACATGTTGCTCTCATAAATTTGATTGGAATTATTACCTGCAGGAGACTGGCTCTTCGTTGTTTGGCTAAGCCAGCCTTAATCCTGCCTCTCATTTATATTTGCCACCACCGGAGGGTACAGAGGAAATGATAGATAGCTAGGCCTTAGGCGAGTAGATCATAGAGATTATAGAAGGAATGGAAGAGTGGGATAGTAATTTCTCCATAAATTCATGTATCATAATATTTTGTTGGTCTATAAATTTCAGTAATATGATATTTATTTCTTTCCAAACTTTAGCAACTTCAATTACAACATTATAATAACGTAAAATCAAAATAATAATTACTCTAAAAAGATAAAATTATAATACTCACTACCTTGGTTGGTTTTTATATTTCCTTTTGTTGCGTCCCAACCGACAATAATTACTGCGACAAAGATCTCTTATCGACGGTTCTCTTGTCATGATACGATTCTTCTTCGGTCTGCCAACTCAACGCCCAATAAGTGGTACTCCAATTTGACCTCTTACCGGTTCACTTTGAGGAGTATAGGGGGACTGGAATCGGTTCCATACATGGCATGTATACAGTTCTAAGTATTTCAACAGAAAATTCAATAGAATAATAACTTTTAACTGGTAAGTTAGAAGAATGATATGTAAAGCAAGCATGTTCACATGGTAGTAGAGTATGTTATCACCGACCACAAATACAACATTTACGGTCTAGTTCAACCACATAACATCTACTTGTTTCAGATCACATATTTTAAAATTATTATTATTAAAATACAATAACTGAAAATGGCTTGGCTTTCTTCTAATACGTGTCATAGTGTTCATCATCCTTGAAAAAAGTCTGTTTCCATCTTTTCAGCTTTTGTTTGATGCTTGTGTTGAAGTATTATTTTTTTTGCTCTAATACCATTAAGTAATGTAGATATTGGTTTATCACGCAACTTTTAATCCAATTATTAAAATATTCAGCAATATTCGATGTGTTAATATCTAATCGTGAACACGGTGCATAAGCTGTTGTCTAGTAAAAAAATTATGATTTTTATCGTTTGACCCTACAATCCAGTTAAAAATATTTACATCAATAGTTTTTATTGTTTCGAACCAACAATTCCCATCAACCTCATTATAAGATTGGAAAAGTTTGTCTAACCATTATAGATATATGGGTGTACGAGGACATTGATTTTTTAAATTTTGTTTAAAATATTGAATACAAAAAAATAGAGAATTGCATTTGAGGGGGGGGGAGTTTTTATAGAAGTAAGTGTGATCTGGTAGATAAATGCATAGGGAGAGATTACATAAAGGATATTTTAACCATGGATTCACCCTCTAGCCTTAAAGCGTCTGTACCGAACCACCGGGAATGATGAAAGCCACGATGGGGTCCGGGTAGCAGAATCAGGCATTTGGAAAAAAATTTGCATTCCATGAATTAATTATTTTTGCTTATTGTCACGCCTTGATCTCCCGCATGTAATCGGCCGCCCCGCTAGGCGCGAATTACCGCACCAGCACTCCCGCAGGATAATCTTTTCCATCTGGTCGTGATGCCGCACGAGCGTAAGCTGCGCCCATGCAAGGCCATGATCCGAAAAGGCTATAAAATGACTAAGCCACAGAGTCGCACAGATAGTCCGAGTGCAGCAGAATAAGAAACGAACAGGCAATTGGTAACAAGTTCACAGAGTCGTCAATAGAAGAAGTATTGAATAACACAAGTATAAAAGTAAAATAAGCACTTTATTAATACCAAACTAGTGTTACAAGCGGCGCTAGGCCGAGATTACAAGTCGCTCAAGCCCTCTCTCAAAACAGTAAAATCGTGCCAAGTGGCTACAATTGTGCAATGATACATAGACGATATTGTAACATTATGTCTTGTATATGTGCTTCAGTTCCGGACGCAACGTTCCAAGGCTCCAGAGTGAACTTCATGCCTTAGCTCGCAAGAAGTGGGTTTCCGCACAGAACGAGGTTCTTCCATACCCTGTAAGCAATCTGGTGGGTTATCAGTACATGAATATACTAGTGGAGAGGCTTCTCGCCCGCTCGACAAATCCAAACACGTTATATAAGTTCCGTGCACCATCTATTAAGTTAATTTTCTAGTCTTGCCTTAGGATCAATTTTATGTCATAATAAAAAGCCTAACTCGTGTGGCGGTGCATCGTATGATATAAAGAAATACGGCGAGACTTTCCAACTTACCATTCGTCCTTTCCTGTCCAAGGCAAACCAAGTTATACCAAGTACGAGCATATATATATAATGAAATCCAGGGGCAATTGCATAAGAAAACACAAGTGTCATGAGCGAGGTTCTGTTTCAGGTGCACGAGTTACACAGATTACTCAGGTATATTGCAATGGATTGCTCAGGTTGTTCAATTTATGTATAGATGCCTTATACTCATAATCGTTCAGGTATTTCAGATTATTGGATGCGATACAAGGACCCGCACGTGGATTTTTGCTAAGCGAGGATGACTTATTTATATGAACATGAGATAATTGGCTTAGCCATAAAGGATGATGTATAGTCTCGGACGAAGATGAGGCATAGCGCAAGAGTCATTGGGCGTTACCCATCATCCTGACCAAATATGGTGAGACTACCATAGATCATGGAGTCAGACGGGTTATCCAAGTGTAGGATGCATTACCAGGGGCCCGACCACTGAATATATTGTGTCGCCCCAAACTGGAGAGCATCCTACCGATTTGGTCACGCAATACTCATATTCCTCCTAGGAATGTACGATCCCGGTGCCCTGATGATCTTCCGAGGAATCTATGTTATTACCTCTTGCACGAGTTGTCCGTGACTGTCATGCCCCAATCTCCCACAGGAATTGGCCGTCCCTGCCGGGCGCGAATCACCACGCCAGTGCTCCCGTAGGACGATCATTTCCATCGGGACGTGATGTCGTGCGAGCATGGGGTTGCGCCCGCACAAGAAAACATTTATAAAGTTGTGGCTATTATCGAATCGATCGAGTACGCAGCGGAGGGATAGTGTTGCAAATAATAATCCGTCTAAGTATATGGGGCAAATCACAAGGTACGAGATTTTCTGAATATAATGCTACCATCCCATATATTATGTCCCTCTATACAAAAGTAACTCAAAATAATCGATACGGATCAAGGCATCGAAACAAGATTTTTGGGTCTTAGGGATGAGGCACGACTTTCACTTCCTCGGATGATCCAGTACCTGCGAACAATAAAACTGTTGGTGGGTCAGCACTTTAGAGAAAGTAATGGTGAGTCTAAAATCAACGAACAGAAGCAATATTCACTAAAACCAACACTAAGTAATTATGTTATAAAATATTACATTACTAGTGATCTTTCTAGTTTTACCTAGGTTCGTTACATGCAGTACAAGAATGGAGTCATATTACTTCTTTTGGAAACTTCTTTGAAAATAGAGTTCATGTTCGATAACATTCAAGCACACAATACAAGCTGATTATTCTACTATCAGGGTGTGCACAACGTGTCTAATGAGCTATACTCAAAGACTCTAGGGACAATGCACTATCTAGGAGCTATCCTTCTATCAAGCAAACAAGATGAACTATCTATATGCTTTTGGTCCCCGAGAAATTCAGGATCAGTAGCGGTAATCCAGCTAACTAATGACTCTTTTATCTGATGCTATTAATAGCTGTGACTCATGGTTGCTCTTCAGTAACATAATAGCAGCCGGGACCAAGGTTCAGCTCTGCACTAATAGCCATTGTCCGACCGATGCGAATGCATAAAATACTATCAGATAAACTCTATGATGCAGAAGAAATAAACAAGCAAACTATCTATCTCTTTTATCTCTGTGCAGACTGGCCATCATCTCTCTGAACAAGTCCAAGCACGAAGTAGTTCTATCAAAACACAAGCGATAAGAAAATATGTTCAAGAAATATCTTACTCTTTCTTATTAGCATATCAATGGTTCTTCTATTGACAAGCATTCAAGTTCTAGCTAAGCATGCAGTTCTACTATTCATGCAACGGAAATAATAATCTTCTTAGCAAAATGCATTATAAAACTTAGATTCATTATTAAGACGTGCAAGAATCAGAGAATGAAGTTTTGTCCACTCACCTAAATCGGTCATCTTTTTGTTCAACAAGGAGCTTTTAAGGAAGATATTCTTTTTTAGTCAGCAAACCGATATCTCTTGTACATAGTGCCAGTACAGAGCGGGCACTACAGTGACCATGCAAGTCCAGGATTTCAGATTCACGAGATTTATGACATGACATGTTGATTCTTGATTCTTGTTCAGAACGAGTATGCTCCACGAGCTATTTCTTGCTTTACTTGACATGATTCTCGTTCAGAGTTAAACTTGACATGGTACAATCCCCTAGTTCGGAGATGCCTAGGCAACCCAACGGTCCCGGATACTTTCAGGTTCGTACTTGTATGGAACGACTATTAGATAGTCTTTCGGGGAGAACTAGATGAATGCATGACATGGATAGTGTTACCGGGGTCGTGGCATGAATTATGTAATAAGCATTAAAATGAGGCAACGAGTATAAACTACAATATAAGCAGGCAAGCATGTATTTATATGAAACATAAGCATTTATATTGGCACGGTCTAAGGGGTAGTGCGAAGGGTGCAACCGTACAGGGACATATCAAGCAACATAGTTCTTAGGGACATGCGATGTAAGCAAGTGAAGCAGTGCACTACGAAGGGTATATGATGATCTACTCGAGGCATAGTGGTGTCTACTTGCACAAGGCAAAGGTAGCATGCAAGGGTCCAAGTTATAAGCCAAATTTTATTTCCATGTTCTAACACAAGCAATACAAGATGAGATTATTCCCTTGGCTAGGTGTGTTGTATTCATTATTAGCATACATGGGGTGATTCACCTAGCGACTAGCATGTATCTTCCATATTTTGAGTGTGCTAGCTAAGCAAAGACAAGTTCATCGTCGCTACCCACCTTAGCGATGATTCGCCTCGGTCGAGCGATACTTTGAGCGAGCCTTTGAAAGTCTAAGTCTGAACTCCTGAAGGGTCAAGTCTGGAATTCTTTGCCTCAGACGAGTCTTTTCGCTGAGCAAAGCAGGTCGGGTTGTTGCACTTGCGCCATTTGAATCGGCTGTCTGCTTGAACGGAATGGGTTATTACATTATACACCACTCAGAAAAAGTCTCGTCCTCGATTCTTCCTGAGCACAAACCGTTCTATCGCACTATCGAATCTATATCAAGCATAGCAATCGGTACCACTAGATCCATTCGAACATAATTTTCTACTCGTTCCTTATACCGTGTTGCGTGTATGTTTGGTCAGTCTTATTGAATGACTCTATCATTCAATCCAAGCTCTGACTCGGTCTCTACTGTGCCTTAGCACAGAACATATATCGCTTAACGCAGGGTATATTATGATCCATCTTAAATGATGATCTAAGGCTGAGGCAAACTTATCTAAATTGTTATACTCGTTCATGCGAATCTAATATATTCACTTGCACTAGCATTCAAGATCAGCATATCGTGAGTCTGGATCGTGCATATATTCAAAGCGTCCCTCAAACATATGCATGTCAACCAACTTAGTGATAGCGAAGTCTTTGCACTCGAGTTCAATATATCACTGGGTCTTGGATCGTGTACATGTTCAAGGCGTCCCTCAAACATATGCATTCAACCAAACTTAGCGATAGTGAATTCGGATAAGCTACTTGTGAAAATCTTAAGGGTTCTCGTCTTACAAATCACGATGATACTTCCAAAAGGGTCAATTAAAACCCAAGTCATTTCTATTCCAACTAAAACCAAGTATTGCACTATCGTTAATCATGATCTATCCGATCAATCGACTAGCGTCCATGTTCTATTGTATATTTTATTTGCGTCAAATATAACACACAGTTACCGTTCCAAGTCTACACTAAGTCTGGCTGCCCCAGTTTTATGGCTTGCTCGGGCAATGTTCTAAAGTCGGTTACATAAGTTCTTTCACTCAGCACAGGGTCATCTGCCTAATTACTCGGTCAGCTCACAAGGTCATAAGTACAAGTTCAAGAACATGATTCATTGTGCAAATTTACCGTACGATGCTCGCCCCAATTCCTAAGTCAAACCATTATTTATTTGTACGAGATATTCTACCCAACCTCATTCACTCAGATTTCTAAACATCAAGAACAGATCATCCTACACACATTAACACGTTCGTTGCACAGGTTTCGAGTCCGTTCAATCAAATCTATGATATATCCAAGATGCATGACAAGCCTAGCAATTCACATAGTCTATCTCCTTCAAACATATTTTGATAGAATATGTATATCCATTATAAGTCTAGACCACCAAGCCATGATTTAATTCTAAATCTTTGATCACAATCATAAATCCAAGTCGTCCAACAAGATTCACGTATCCGTTCATGAAACTATCAAGCGTGACTTACTGTCATGATCTGCACCCGAAAATTGGGCATGAGCCATGGGTACGTCCAGCCTATACCACAGAATCGGCGGTAGAATGCTGTAAAGGTCCGTTCTAGGTCAACCAACTATCTAGATAACTCACAGAAAAATCGGCCATAACCTCTCCAAAAGGAGGGCAACAACGCAATATATATATATATATATATATATATATATATATATATATATATATATATATATATATATATATATATATATATATATATATATATATCAATAATCCTCTCCAAAAGGAGGGCAACCACGCAATATATATATGAATACTCAATCACAAAATCTAGGGGATGAATAAAAGCACGATATGATATAAACAAAGAAACAAAACCAAGAGAGCAAGACAATATCCAAAATATACAGTCCAAGTCTATAATAGCTACAACGTCTCACAACATCAAAAGAATAAGTACAATCATCCAAAATAAACCACTGGGAACAACCCAGGAAACCCACCTAGCTAACTAGGGTGCTATAGGCGTCTCCTCGACGCATTCCTCCTCGATCTCGGGGTCACAACCCTCGTCAACACCCGGCCCGTAGAACGTCGGGCAATAGTCCTCAGGATCCTCTGGAAAAAATATGCCCAGTCAGGACTGGAGCGAAGTACATAACTCTGAAAGCAACTCCAAATACATGGTAAGGTGTATATGACGAGAAATAGAAAAGTATACAAGATGCACAGGAAATAAATATATGCTGGAGCACAATAAGTAGCTGCAATGTAAACTGGAGAACAATACAAGTACTGGAAAAGTAACTGCAGGAGAGAAACATGAATACTAGCTAAGTGCCTTGAGCACAAGTTCGTTATGTGATCGGCTTAGGTTGCACATAAAAAATACTACGATAACTCCGTTATGCGTGAGTTGCATAACCGACATACACATGAATACTGTTTGGCTTTGATCACATAACCAACTCCTACTCCCCTCCCCCACTAAATACTATTGGATCCAACCATAACACGCTACGTACATGATAATAGCTCGCGCACATGAAGACGAGAGCACAAGAAGCACATGATAGCACATGAGAATCAATACCCGAAGCACATGATGAAATACACGTGATAGAGTACCCGCTGAACACGGTAAGGGGGATAGCATCTCATGACGGGATCCACTAGTACCAGCTCGTGTAACAATATGTCAGAATCAAGTATTACAGTTCTAGAACAGGTGATATAAACGCTATCATGAAATGGAAACTATCAGAGGTAGGTACTCGCCTGATGTCCTGAGCAACTGATGAGGATCGAGATCCGAACCGGTGTCGCAAGGACCTAATGCGAAAAGCAGAATTAAATAGGGTTCTAAGCATTTACACTAATATAAAATAATTAAAAACAGGCTTCTAGGGCTATTCTAGGTCGAACGGGTCAAACCGGTGAAATTTGGGTCAAAAAGTCAACCAGGGGTCCAAAAAGTCAACTCTAGGTCAAAACTAGGTCAAATGTTGACTTTTACGGTCAACGGGGACAATTATGGTCAAAGCTAGGTCAAACTAGGGTGCCCCTGAAATTCTAGGTCAAACCGAGCTCATTAAGCTACTAAACTCACAAACTCGCCTAATCGAGATACCGGGATACCCTCGGTATCCGATACCTCGCCCTAGGCCACGCACCCCGCCTAAACCCGCTAAAACCTATGCTAGCACGCATAAATATATATACATAAACATATAAAAATTATTCTAATACATTTCCTAGGCTAATGCTCAAATACCCCGCTCGAAACTCAATACCTTGAATATCTCAAGGTATTGAGATACCTCAGTATCTCAAGGTATTGAGATACCGCTCTCAAACCCCTCTAACTAGCTATCTAACTAATAATTATATACCTAGTTATTAATCTAGGCTAGGAAACATATATATCTATCATATTTATATATATCTAAGTATCTATATACATATATATATATAGATATCCACACACATATATACTAATACCCATTTACCTTACCCATACACACACACACACACATATATATATATATATATATATATATATATAAGTATCTAGCTATCTACTACCCGTCTAACTATCCATCTACCTATCTAGGTAACTATTGTCACTACCACATTCCGAAAACTGGAGTATTTTCGACTTTTTATAATATTTAATATTATTGTAGTTACAATTTAGTAATTGCGTGATGGGTATATTAAATTAAATAATTAAGTGGTGTGTAATTAAATATAGTATTAGATGCAGTGTTCATTTATTTTTAGCTAGCAGATTGACCTAGAAGCCCAGTAAAGGAACACCTGTCCGAATTATGGAATTATGTAATTAATTGTTTTATTTATAATTTATTTATTGGAGATTGTAATAAATTATCGTAATTTATTTAATTATTGCGTATTGCCTTTGCTTCGATATTTGGAGCAGTACCCTGACTTTTGTCTTCCAACAAATTTCACAATCTTGCCCTAGACATGCCCGCCTTCCATTTTGCTATTTTTGCAACTCATAATTATGCTCTCTGTACATTATTTTTGGCCGCACAAAAAATAGGTCGCGGACGTTATTTAATAAATTCCTATTTTGTATCGTTGTGCGTTCCAATCGAAAATTGGAGGCAATCTTGACCTATTTTTTGTGCGGCCCAAATTAGGGTAATATCCTGTTCTGGGTCTTCTTCATTATTGGTATTGATGACCTGACCCGATTTTGGCCCCATGTACTCCTAATTAATTTTAGAACACAACTTGCATTTATTTCTAATTAAATTGAGGATACTATTTTAACCAATTCTGAAATTCCAATTTAATTCCAGTGCCCTGCTATTTTAGCCCACACCAAACTTATAGCGCCCCCTGACCCTACAAAACACCGTACACGGAATTGCCCGCCAAATTTTTGTCATTTCATGCGTCTGTGCAAATACCCAAATTTAAGGGGGTTAATTTGCAAATATGCATTTTTGGTGTCAACATCCATTTGTTTAAACCAATGGAGAAGCCGAACATGGACTAGTCAACACCCTCACCCACATGAAGAAATCCCCATGTTTAATCTGGACCACCCATTTAATTGGGTGCATCCTCACCTTTGATTTACCCATACCCTCATCCTATTTAATGTCTTGTACCCTCAAACCCTAATCCCAAGAAACCTAGGTTTTCCCACCACCTCACAAGCCCCCACCTCTCCTCAACGTAGGAAACTCCTTCCTATTCTCTTCTCCACTTTTCTTCTTCTCTTCTTCTTCCTTTTCTTCTCCTTCCTTCTTCTTCTTATTGTTTTTCTTCTTCTTTCATTGAATTTAAAATTCAAATTGGAGAAGAAGGGGGGGAACACTGTTCACCCCCCATTCAGTAATCCGGCAGACTCCCCGGCGACCGAGCATCCTTCTCCGGCAGGCGCTGCCCTCCGCTGGGCTGCTGCTCGATCCCCACGGCGGCCCTCTGTCGACCCCGGCCTGTTCAGCCGACACCGCAACCCTCCGGCGCCGGTGTCCGCTGCTCCTCCCTCACGATCTCCCTCCAGCCAGCAACTCCGACTACTCCCCTCCCATTGCTCCCATCCGTCCGGCGCTGCCAACTCCACCTATCACCACCACCATCTCCACCTATCACTACCACCATTATCACCACCACCACCAGCCATCACTCCTCCCTGCATTCCCTCACCCCTGCACTCCGGTGGCCGAGCTCCACCCTCCCTCTGCGTACAGCTCCCCACGGCGGCCGCTGTACCCCCCTGCGCGAGACGACCGCCGTCCTCCCGTCCGGCTCCCCTTCTGCGGCTGCTCCTCCCTCTGCGTGCACAGGCCGGCCATTGCCTCCCTCCGGCCGGCCAGCTAGCCGACCGCCGACCGGTGAGTCTCCTCCCCTCTTCCCTTTCCCTGTATATAACATGTATATGTATGGTATATAGATATAATTAGTGTATTCTATGTTAATGTACATGTAATTGTATATATTATTAATGGTAGATATTTATATATATATGCATATATGTATATAAATACGTATACGTGTATTTGTGTGTGTATTGTGTATTGGTATGAGTACATATATTATTCTATTTTCAAATAGTATATAAATTATTTCTATGTGTATATTCATATATCTATATAAGTATGAAATTGGTATTTTTTTTATAATATATATTTAGTAAAGTGTATATTAGTAATTATTTAATTAATGATTAATATTGTATATGTATATATCTAATCTACTTGATATATATAAATACGTATTTTAGTAGGTGTATGTTTTAATTTAAATTAGTATAATATAAAATTAATGTATTAGTACTTATGTATTTATATGTATGCAATTAAGCATTTAATTAATGTGAATATTGTGCATGTATATATATTTAATTGGCTCATGAATATATATATATATTTTGTATATACTTAGTATATTGTAATATAATGTGTATTAGATACGTATTTTGATAGATATATATATAAATGTATGTGCTAGTATTAACTAATATATTTTAGTACGTATTTTGGTAAATGTACAACTATAGCAAGTAATTTATATTGGTATATATATACCTGTATATAGTATAAATATTACTTTGGTATAAATATATATATATAATTTATGTTGGTATATGGTTAATAAAAACATACTTTGGTATTTTGGTGTATATGTATATGTATATACATCTATTATGATTTATATATATACATATTTAAATGAATATGTATATGTGTATTTCCTTTAATATATATATGTAGATTATATTTTCGTATTGGTATATGTATGTATATCTATATGTTGTATTGGTTTTTGTATATAGTATAAGCATGATTTGGTATAATTATAAATATATATTTGATTGTATAGATACAAATATATATTTTGGTTTACGAATATATATATATATATATATATATATATATATATATATATATATATATATATATATATATATATATATATATATATACATCTATTTAGTGTATATATTATATACGTATATTGTACAAATTACTGATAGGCTTATATATGTGTATTTATATACGTATCCCTACTAGATAACCCTAGTTGACTAGTGCCCTGCCTGACATGGCCCTGAGGCCAGTATTTTTTGACTGTGTTAGTGTAGCATCTGATGCAAATGTGGTTTTGCTTGTGATATGTTTATAGGACTGTTGGTTTACCCAGGGGATACTCTGGAACAGGACATCAATAATTACCAGCTAAGGACCCAAGGCGAGTACATTCTCTGATTAGTTTCTAATTTATGATATCTCCTATGTTCACTGTATCTAGTATAAATATCCATGTTCTTGACACATTGGTTACACGGATTGGTATACACGGATCTCGTCATGAGATGTTATTCCTTATTCATGGTGTAGCTTGTACAAGACTTGTTTCCTTGATATCTTGTGCATATACAGACACTGAGACCCAGGAAGATTTGCTACCTCCCTAGGGAATCCCGTGCCATAGCATACCATGATTGGATCTACTATACCAGTCGGGGGTTTGGGGAGTAGTTTAGTGTAGATATGTGATCATACCCAACTTTATATGCACCATAGCTCACCCCACATCTCACGTCGGGTGCGGCCTGACCATTTACATGCTCCATAGTTGTTACGTGTGATTAGCCTGACCTCTACATGCATCATAGCTAACCAACGGTTAGCCTGACCTTACATGAACCATAGCTAATCACATGTAACCAGCCTGATCAAGTTTCCAAGCCGATCACATGTTAAAGCTAGTACTCACACACTTAGTCATAGGTTTCTTGCTCATTGACATATTGTTTCCTTTCTTGCATTTACTTACAGTATTTCCAGTATTTCTTTCATTGTATATTTTTCGTACCTATACATGCATCTGGTATATTTCCATCTAGAACTGCTACATAGTTTATGTCATTTATATAGAACTGCTATTTAGAGATGTACTTTGCTCCTTCCTGACTGGAAAATATTTTTCCAGACTGTGACCTTAGTAGACTGGTTTCCGACACACTTGGGGATTGGAAGTTAATGATTGCAGGTATAATTATTTTGTCAGTAGACTTGTGTTGTATTCTTTTGTTTCTTCAAATTCTTATCGTGCTGTAGTTGTGATTGAGCGTGTTGTTCATTTTATAGTGTTATCCGTGTCTCCTTATGGAGTTGGATACTAGTGTGAGATTTTTAGATAGTACTTGACCTAGACAGCGTTCTACCGCCGATGCTGCGGTGTAGGCTGGACGTACCCACGCACTCGTGCCCCTAAACCGGGTGTGGGTCGTGACACATTTCTAGTGGTGGCCCATGCAGGTCAGACTTTACAAGTTATGCGATATCGTGGTAGTGCGACGTCTTCGTTGTACTACTGCGTGCCTGCTATAGGACATAGGATATATGATACTAGGATGAGAGGGGATACTCAATCACAATTTATTGAAAGATTTCCTGGGATGACCCCATGAGAATCTTATTATAATTTTCAATTTAATTCCTTCGCCCTTGTTTCCGTCCGTCCTCACTCGTTGATATTGAGTTTGATTCTTGTTGACCAGTTGTTAACTTTAATTCTTGGTATCGTTGTTGAGTTGATTTCATATTGAGATGAATTTTATGGACTAGAATTTATGGTATCATCTGATGACATATATTGATGAGGACAGTGAGAAAGGTAAAACGTCTACTTTGGTTATGTAACCTAGAGTTTATCGCAGCCATATTAGCTGTCGTGACGAGAACGTAGGAACCTAACTTGGATGTACATACTTTAGTTATGAGATTTAGAGTTTCTCGCAGCCATACCGGTTGGCGTGGCGAGGATTCTAGATGACATGATTATAGGTTTGCATACCTTAGTTACGGAACCTGTCGTTTATCGCATCTATGCTTACTAGCGTGGCGAGGATTCTGTGTGTCATGATTTCTGACAGACGTGTATGATTATCAGGTTGTATCTTAAATTGGTTCTTAAAGTATCATCTCAAGACTTATCTATTTATGTTATTCCAGGACTTTGTTCCATCTTTTCTTTTCTTTACTAGCAGTAAAGATACCTTCCGTCCTTAACCCAGTTCTTTTGAGCCTTATTTCTTTAAGGATCCTTGTTAGTGTGATAATTAGTGACTTACAATTTTGGTTGTGTCTTATATTAGTTTGACTGAGTGTGACTTGTGAGTTGTAAGTGTTTCTTAGTTGGACATGTGAGCAGTAGGCATTAATCTAGAGATACCCATAGCATAGTACCTTGTAGCAATAGTTCTATGATAGGTGTTATTATAGTTAATATTGGTACTATAGGTAGAAGGAGTAAGAGTATCAATGATGGTTCCAAGAGTTAGTATCAGAGTCATCATACCCGTCCTGGATAGTCATGAATTTATGTAATGGGATGATCTATGTAAACAATTAAGTATCAAGAAATTGTGTTAAAGATTAATGGAGCATGATGTTCAATTTGATGATTGATTACTTGGGTGTGTCAAGAGTAAATAAATGTATATGCATAAAGGGTATTAATGAGATGTCATGAGTAGAGAAATATCAGGATTGGTAATGAAAGTTGTGAAGTATATCACAGATTAGTATAACAGTCTGTAAAAGATTTAAGAGAAGATACATATACATAAATCAAGATATGGAACCATATGCCTGCCCTTGAGATTGAAGTAAAGCATGGATATTATAGAAAGTGCAAGTAATCGTGAGTTGTAATAAGTTTGATGAGATAATCTAATGATGAAGCTAGTGTTACCATACCAATAGTGCTAGTGATTCTATATCAAAGATTTGTTGAGCAAGGTGCTAATGACAGTAAGTACTTCGTGTGGTGATAATTAAATTGGTGTACCAGTAATATAGATAGAAAATTATTGGAGAAATACGTGTGATGATAACTTTGATCACTTAGAAGTAATAGTGCAAGTAATTTGGGCAGTACAGGTTTCAGTATACAGTTGAGAGTTGTAGACAATGGGTATATTTGAGTGCACCTTTAGTATTAGAGACTGTGAGCATATATGTGTACTTAGATGCTTGTGGATTAAATTATAATTTGAAGAGTGGAAATGAATTTCAATTTAAAAAAAAAGAAGAGGAATTGAGTTTTTATGTTATTAAATTTTGAGGTTTCAAAGTCAATTCAATAAACATAGTCAAAGCTATAAAGATTTTTGGAAGTGATTAAAATTTTATTTCGATATTGGAATATTTGACTTTTGAGGAAAGTATATGCATTTTATTGTAAATTTTTCAAAAAGCTAAATTTGATAATTTTATTTTGAGGATAAAGTTTTATGGTGGGTAAGAAATGTATAACAGTATATGAGTGGTTGATGTGCATGTGTGAGGATCTATTGGCTTGAGCATGCTTGAGATGACACTGCAAACTGACTTGGGGGTCCATCTAGAGTTGTATTTGAAGGAGTAGTACTTAGTATGGTGTATTACACTTGGTGTGCATTTGAGTGATAAGAACGACTAGTATGGACAATTGTAGTAGGAACGAGAACCGACAGCGGGTATGGTACTAAAGAGATAGAGGTAGCAACTTAGATGCATTATTGAATCATGGTTATATTAGAGATTCTTGGCATCAGACTTTGGCATTAACAGACAGGTGTGTGCAATACGGATATGTTCATGGATTTTGTGGACTAATGATTAATTGAGATGGGTACCAGTGTACAGGAATAGGAATTAGTTAGTGAATGTGCTAGAGTTAAGTGTTTGTTAGAGATAGCAGATACCGCAAGAAATATGTTAGCAGGTTCTTTCTTTTCCTCCTAAAGATTCCTTCTTCCATCTTTCGATTGATTGATTTTCCTAATACTGTAGTTCGTATTCATGATTTTCTTGTTAGGATATAACTAGTAGTACACCCTAACAGAGACTGCAATACCATGACAAAAGACACCATGATCGTACATATTCCCTTAGGTTGCATGTTGTATGATTGTAGTAAAGATTTTCTTAGACCATGATTATTGGGGTGTAACCATGACGAAGATTAATGAAAGAGTTATGACTTGACAAGAGAGGCAAGATGATTAAATTCGAGGATAAACATCGATTTAAATAAAGGGCCAAGAATTTAACATGGCAGAATTTATGACTTATTAATTCCAGGAAGATTGTGATGTGATTAAATTGGTTATTAAATTTGGAAATTTTGGGAGAATTATCAATATGTTTATTTAATTGCAAGTTATGAATTTTAGAACTTTATATGGGAGGTTGCAATTAGAGAATCCATAAGTATCGCATTGTTGAGTATTTTTAGGAAGAGGAAATCGAGTTATAAATTATTGATAGACTAATATTTGAATTCAAACTTTTGGACGAGATTACATTTTTATATATATGCATTGATTAAAATCAAATTTGAGGAGTGGACATTAAATTCCGAGTATTGAATTATTAACTAAAACTTTCAAGGAAATTTTTGATAAAAATGGACTTTGATTTTTATTTCGAGGATTTTTCAGGAATGCAATAATTTCAGAATTTTGAAAATTGTGAAAAGACATTATGGATTATTACCTGATTTCGTGGTTAATGGATTTAAATTTTTGAGGGAAATAATAATGTGTATGAATAAACACTACTATGAGGATTTAAATTTTGAGGACAAAATTCTTTTAAGGTGGGTAGACTTGTCACTACCACGTTCCGAAAACCGGAGTATTTTCGACTTTTTATAATATTTAATATTATTGTAGTTACAATTTAGTAATTGCGTGATGGGTATATTAAATTAAATAATTAAGTGGTGTGTAATTAAATATAGTATTAGATGCAGTGTTCATTTATTTTTAGCTAGCAGATTGACCTAGAAGCCCAGTAAAGGAACACCTGTCCGAATTATGGAATTATGTAATTAATTGTTTTATTTATAATTTATTTATTGGAGATTGTAATAAATTACCGTAATTTATTTAATTATTGCGTATTACCTTTGCTTCGATATTTGGAGCAGTACCCTGACTTTTGTCTTCCAACAAATTTCACAATCTTGCCCTAGACATGCCCGCCTTCCATTCTGCTATTTTTGTAACTCATAATTATGCTCTCTGTATATTATTTCTGGCCGCACAAAAAATAGGTCGCGGACGTTATTTAATAAATTCCTATTTTGTATCGTTGTGCGTTCCAATCAAAAATTGGAGGCAATCTTGACCTATTTTTCGTGCGGCCCAAATTAGGGTAATATCCTGTTCTGGGTCTTCTTCATTATTGGTATTGATGACCTGACCCGATTTTGGCCCCATGTACTCCTAATTAATTTTAGAACACAACTTGCATTTATTTCTAATTAAATTGAGGATACTATTTTAACCAATTCTGAAATTCTAATTTAATTTCAGTGCCCTGCTATTTTAGCCCACACCAAACTTATAGCGCCCCCTGACCCTACAAAATACCGGACACCGAATTGCCCGCCAAATTTTTGTCATTTCATGCGTCTGTGCAAATACCCAAATTTAAGGGGGTTAATTTGCAAATATGCATTTTTGGTGTCAACATCCATTTGTTTAAACCAATGGAGAAGCCCAACATGGACTAGTCAACACCCTCACCCACATGAAGAAATCCCCATGTTTAATCTGGACCACCCATTTAATTGGGTGCATCCTCACCTTTGATTTACCCACACCCTCATCCTATTTAATGTCTTGTACCTTCAAACCCTAATCCCAAGAAACCTAGGATGGACTAGTCAACACCCTCACCCACATGAAGAAATCCCCATGTTTAATCTGGACCACCCATTTAATTGGGTGCATCCTCACCTTTGATTTACCCACACCCTCATCCTATTTAATGTCTTGTACCTTCAAACCCTAATCCCAAGAAACCTAGGTTTTCCCACCACCTCACAAGCCCCCACCTCTCCTCAACGTAGGAAACTCCTTCCTATTCTCTTCTCCACTTTTCTTCTTCTCTTCTTCTTCCTTTTCTTCTCCTTCCTTCTTCTTCTTATTGTTTTTCTTCTTCTTTCATTGAATTTAAAATTCAAATTGGAGAAGAAGGGGGGGAACACTGTTCACCCCCCATTCAGTAATCCGGCAGACTCCCCGGCGACCGAGCATCCTTCTCCGGCAGGCGCTGCCCTCCGCTGGGCTGCTGCTCGATCCCCACGGCGGCCCTCTGTCGACCCCGGCCTGTTCAGCCGACACCGCAACCCTCCGGCGCCGGTGTCCGCTGCTCCTCCCTCACGATCTCCCTCCAGCCAGCAACTCCGACTACTCCCCTCCCATTGCTCCCATCCGTCCGGCGCTGCCAACTCCACCTATCACCACCACCATCTCCACCTATCACTACCACCATTATCACCACCACCACCAGCCATCACTCCTCCCTGCATTCTCTCACCCCTGCACTCCGGTGGCCGAGCTCTACCCTCCCTCTGCGTACAGCTCCCCACGGCGGCCGCTGTACCCCCCTGCGCGAGACGACCGCCGTCCTCCCGTCCGGCTCCCCTTCTGCGGCTGCTCCTCCCTCTGCGTGCACAGGCCGGCCATTGCCTCCCTCCGGCCGGCCAGCTAGCCGACCGCCGACCGGTGAGTCTCCTCCCCTCTTCCCTTTCCCTGTATATAACATGTATATGTATGGTATATAGATATAATTAGTGTATTCTATGTTAATGTACATGTAATTGTATATATTATTAATGGTAGATATTTATATATATATGCATATATGTATATAAATACGTATACGTGTATTTGTGTGTGTATTGTGTATTGGTATGAGTACATATATTATTCTATTTTCAAATAGTATATAAATTATTTCTATGTGTATATTCATATATCTATATAAGTATGAAATTGGTTTTTTTTTTTATAATATATATTTAGTAAAGTGTATATTAGTAATTATTTAATTAATGATTAATATTGTATATGTATATATCTAATCTACTTGATATATATAAATACGTATTTTAGTAGGTGTATGTTTTAATTTAAATTAGTATAATATAAAATTAATGTATTAGTACTTATGTATTTATATGTATGCAATTAAGCATTTAATTAATGTGAATATTGTGCATGTATATATATTTAATTGGCTCATGAATATATATATATATTTTGTATATACTTAGTATATTGTAATATAATGTGTATTAGATACGTATTTTGATAGATATATATATAAATGTATGTGCTAGTATTAACTAATATATTTTAGTACGTATTTTGGTAAATGTACAACTATAGCAAGTAATTTATATTGGTATATATATACCTGTATATAGTATAAATATTACTTTGGTATAAATATATATATAATTTATGTTGGTATATGGTTAATAAAAATATACTTTGGTATTTTGGTGTATATGTATATGTATATACATCTATTATGATTTATATATATACATATTTAAATGAATATGTATATGTGTATTTCCTTTAATATATATATGTAGATTATATTTTCGTATTGGTATATGTATGTATATCTATATGTTGTATTGGTTTTTGTATATAGTATAAGCATGATTTGGTATAATTATAAATATATATTTGATTGTATAGATACAAATATATATTTTGGTTTACGAATATATATATATATATATATATATATATATATATATATATACATCTATTTAGTGTATATATTATATACGTATATTGTACAAATTACTGATAGGCTTATATATGTGTATTTATATACGTATCCCTACTAGATAACCCTAGTTGACTAGTGCCCTGCCTGACATGGCCCTGAGGCCAGTATTTTTTGACTGTGTTAGTGTAGCGTCTGATACAAATGTGGTTTTGCTTGTGATATGTTTATAGGACTGTTGGTTTACCCATGGGATACTCTGGAACAGGACATCAATAATTACCAGCTAAGGGCCCAAGGCGAGTACATTCTCTGATTAGTTTCTAATTTATGATATCTCCTATGTTCACTGTATCTAGTGTAAATATCCATGTTCTTGACACATTGGTTACACGGATTGGTATACACGGATCTCGTCATGAGATGTTATTCCTTATTCATGGTGTAGCTTGTACAAGACTTGTTTCCTTGATATCTTGTGCATATACAGACACTGAGACCCGGGGAGATTTGCTACCTCCCTAGGGAATCCCGTGCCATAGCATACCATGATTGGATCTACTATACCAGTCGGGGGTTTGGGGAGTAGTTTAGTGTAGATATGTGATCATACCCAACTTTATATGCACCATAGCTCACCCCACATCTCACGTCGGGTGCGGCCTGACCATTTACATGCTCCATAGCTGTTACGTGTGATTAGCCTGACCTATACATGCATCATAGCTAACCAACGGTTAGCCTGAACTTACATGAACCATAGCTAATCACATGTAACCAGCCTGATCAAGTTCCCAAGCCGATCACATGTTAAAGCTAGTACTCACACACTTAGTCATAGGTTTCTTGCTCATTGACATATTGTTTCCTTTCTTGCATTTACTTACAGTATTTCCAGTATTTCTTTCATTGTACATTTTTTGTACCTATACATGCATCTGGTATATTTCCATCTAGAACTGCTACATAGTTTATGTCATTTATATAGAACTGCTATTTAGAGATGTACTTTGCTCCTTCCTGACTGGAAAATATTTTTCCAGACTGTGACCTTAGTAGACTGGTTTCCGACACACTTGGGGATTGGAAGTTAATGATTGCAGGTATGATTATTTTGTCAGTAGACTTGTGTTGTATTCTTTTGTTTCTTCAAATTCTTATCGTGCTGTAGTTGTGATTGAGCGTGTTGTTCATTTTATAGTGTTATCCGCGTCTCCTTATGGAGTTGGATACT
The DNA here is from genome assembly GCA_036927795.1 of Iris macrosiphon. NCBI lineage: Eukaryota > Viridiplantae > Streptophyta > Magnoliopsida > Asparagales > Iridaceae > Iris > Iris macrosiphon. The sequence continues at coordinate 349,844,879 of JAYESA010000004.1, forward strand.
AGTGTGAGATTTTTAGATAGTACTTGACCTAGACAGCGTTCTACCGCCGATGTTGCGGCGTAGGCTGGACGTACCCACGCACTCGTGTCCCTAAACCGGGTGCGGGTCGTGACAACTATCTAGCTACCTATCTAACTATATGTATTTATATATATACATATAGATATAGATATATATATCTAATACCGATCTAGATATCTATATATCTTATCTATCTATCTAACTTATTATCTATCTATCTAACTATCTATTTATCTTATCTACCTAACTATCAATCCAACTATCTAACTAATTATTTAACTATCTATCTATGTATCTACTTATCTATCTATAATACTATCTATCTTACCTATTTATCTATCCATCTACCTATCTATCTATCTATTGATATATCTATCTATCTATCTATCAACATACATACATATATATATATATATATATATATATATATATATATATATATATATATATCAATCTCTCTTTCTCCCTCACTAGCTACTACCCCTGCATACGCTAACCCTGCTGCTGCTCTTGCTGTACCTGCTATTGCTGCTGCTGCTGCTTCAGAATCTGCTGCTGCTGCTGCCCTTATTGCTGCTGCTGCTAGCTGCTGTTGGGGGCAGCAGCAACTGCTGCTGTGTTTGGCTGCTGCCCCCCCTCTTCCATCACACAAACACACACACACACACACACACACCTATATACATATATATATATATATATATATATATATATATATATATATATATATATATATATATATATATATATATCACTCTATATGTATATACATACATATATCTATATATATTTACATATACAAATAGATATATCTATATATATATACACTTATATATAATCTAATACACTCGTTAACACACTAATACACACACACACACACACTTAAACACATAACCACACACACACATATAAATATATACCTAGCTATATATATATATATATAGAACCTATTTATATATATATATATATATATACACGCACACTCATCAAATATATATATATATATATATATATATACACACACACACAAGCACACTTACACATATACATATATATATATACACATAGACATATACATACACAAGCACATAGATATAAATACACACATATATATACATACAAACACATATACATATATATAAATATATATATATATATATATATATATATATATATATATATATATATATATATATATATATATATATATAGACACACACATAAATATATATATATATAAAGACATAAATACACAAACACAACACAACGCACACAACACACAAACAACACGCCCCACTCACGCCCAACGACCCCGACTGTAAACACCCAAAAATTTTCAGATTTTTTAAAATCAATTTTGGGATTTAAAATACATTTTCAGGAATTTACATAGGCCCTGTAGTGAGTTTGTAATTTTTAATTGCCAATAAACAACATTAAAATGTAATGAAAATATGATTTTATGGTGTAAAATAGAAAACCGGACTTAGGATAATTTTCTGGGATTTTATTGGGCATCGGACCTAATTTTAAAAGCCTAAAAACTATTTTCCTAAATTAATTAATTTATTATTATTATTATTTTACTGTTATTATTTTTATTTTATTTAGCCTTGGGCCCGGCCCGGCCCAGTGGGCCGAGCCCATGGATCTCAACCAGCCCAGCCCAACCTCACACCTAGCGGGTCGGGCGGGTCCGCTCACCCGGATCCGCGCCCGACCCGGACCCGCATCTCCCTAACCCGCTCCCCTCCCACGTTCGACCCCGCGCCGGAAATCGCGCCGCCCGCCGCGGGCCCGTCGGCCACGACCCCACGTCGCCCTCCCCTACCGGCTTTCCCGGCCACGACGCCCGGCCGAGCCCTCCCACAGCCCTATTTATAGCCTCTCCTCCGCCCTCTTCTTCCCCCCAAACCCCAAGCCCTAACTCCACCGTCCGGCGAGACCCGTCCGGCGACCCCGACCCCCCTGCGACCCTCCGACCTCCTCTGAAACCCGCCGTCCACCTCTCTCGCGCAGCCGCCAGCGAGTTCCCCCCCAACCGCCGTGAGCCGCCGACTCCTCCTCCTTCCTCTTCCTCGAACCCAGCCGTCCAGCGCCGACTCCGGCGACTCCGGTCAGCGCCGCCCCGGCCAGCAGAGCCTCGAGCCTCCCCGAGCAGCGTCGACCCTCCGCCGACCTCGGCCAGCTGTCGGACACAGTCCCCCAGCCAGCAGGACACGCGGACACGGCTCCGACACAGTATTCGGACACGAACACGCGTGTCGGACACAGTTCAAACCCCGGTTTTTTGGGTCCCTTCAGGTACTCATAACTTTCTGCTCGTAATCCTGATTTCAATTCCGTAAATTTCTACGCGAAGCCTGTATGACCCTCTCGGTGCCCGGATAAACCGCTCGGGGCATCGCGTCCTGTGGCGATCGCACACCGCGATCCAAAAACAGGAAAAAACAGACCCTGTTTCACCCCGGAACTGAGTATGCCCCGCCAAACGGGACGACTTGGTCGCGTACGGTCTTCACAGATACGTGCGTCTCGTCGATACGGATGTGTGAGAGTTCGCGGAAGCTGATTCGGGTGTGCGTGCACCCCGGAATCAACGCGTATCCGCGGACATCGCTCTGTATCCGCCTTTTCTGCAATTTACCCTAACTTCGTGCACACACGTCGGATCAAGACGAAACTTGTGCCATCGGACTCGTAGCGATACGCTGGTCCTGTGGGTCAAGTTTGGTCCAATTCTGAGAACGTTGAATTAATCGCGTGTCGTGGGCCCCACAGGTCCCGCTCGACGGGCGATTTCGTGATCGGCTCATCGGAATTCAAATCTGAAAGTTCTGTTGGGTTCGTATCAGCGTTTCTGACCTGTTGACACTAAGTTTGGTGAATTTGGAGACCGTTGACCCTGACACATTTTTCGGTGCAAAGCGGGCCCACCGGCGGACCCCGTTTTAGCCCGAAATTACCGTTTCTGCCCTTGTCTCCAAATTGGACCCAAGGACAGGCGATCCTAGCTGTTTGACACCTTCTGAGCGTGATGGTACTATTTATTTCAGCTTTCGGAGACATCTCTGGAAATTTCTGAAACCAGGACCTAAGTGGAATTCAAACTTCAGGCAAGTGCACCTTGCCAAACTTGCAGTCATTATTTTCTTATTATCTGATAAAAATACTCTGCTGGATTTCTTGTGCAAATTCATATAAACTGTTTAAAACTGCTTAACCTAGGGAACGTATGACATACCTAGTGCCCGATCATAGTCGGGTACTGACACCGTGCGCGGTGTTGGGTTCGTCATTTAGAGATGGATTACGACCCCCTTATTTTGTACTTGACCTCTCAAGTACCCTACAACCCAGGACACTTGACACTATCATGGACAGAATCTTCCCGAGTTATTCGTGGGGATTCTGAATAGGATACAGGACTTGACAGAGTTATTTATTTATAGACAGTATGACTTGTTGCATTAGTTATAATCCCGCTGACATGGACATGAGACGTTATGGTCATGGCTTGCATGATTACATGGGGTGGGGAGAGACACACAGGCTACAGGCTGTTCTATATATATATCTACTATTATTGTGAGGTTGTAGACTCTCCAGCAGAGCTAGACCCTTTACGTGTTATTACTGCTACCGGCTCCCCGACACAGAGCTTGTAGCGGTCTCAGCCTGAGTACTAGTGTTGCTCTCATTTGCATATCACATAGATGGTTAGTTACTTAGTTTACCCTGCTGATTCATTATTTATTGCACTGCTTATTCATTTTGGCTTGTATTATCTGTGCCTTGCTATGTCCACTGAGGACCTGGAATGGATTATGTCCCCAGGTTTAGCTGAGGAGCAGTATCCCGAGATATACGGGACAGGAGCTGAAGCTATTGCTGGAGCTGAACCGAACACTGAAGACGAGGTGACTGCCGAGGACTTCTCCTGAGTGCTTGTTCCAGTACTCAGTATTTATTTCATGTTTACATCTTTTGTTCCTGGCCTATAGAGCCAGTTTATTTCAGACTTAAGTCGGATTGTTGCTCCGACTGACTTGCTGTGATGATATTGCTACATTATTTCCATTTGATTATGCAGTTTATTTCTTTATCTTTATGGATGAGATTAGTGTGACTTGTGTAGTAGACCTTATTTACAGCTTAAGTACGCCCTGATGGCTCCATTAAATTGGGTTATCCATCGGTGCGTGCTGCTGGCCATTGCCACGCATCTCCAGTCCCTCGGCATTTTGGGACTGGGGCGTGACATGGTTTTTGTGGTGGCCCATGCAGGTCCAAACTAAATTGTTCGGTTTCAACTTAGGGACCAGACAGGCCTGCAATAAGATAGGTTATAGGATCTCATCCATTGATTTAATCGTTTTTGAACTCTATGTCGAATTCAATTAAATTGCTTGAACTGCATCCTGTTTTGATTCCTCTATGCGTTCTCATTGTTTTCTTTTGATGCAGAGTTATGGATCCCAGACGTGGTGATGAGACCCCCTTGGGTACCCCGACTGAAGCAGGGCTTACCTGCGAGGCTGGAACGACGCCAGATACTAGAGGACAATCCTCTCAGAGCAATCAAACTGGCCAGCCAAGTTCCAGGTTCAGGCGTGATGACATCCCGCCTCCTCCCCAGTTCCCTCCAACGATGCCTGTCTTTCCCCCAGGACAGGCAATGGACGGCCAGCAAATGTTCCAGATGTTCTACGCCATGATGCAGGCACAACAACATATTCAACATGAGACCCAACGTCGAGAGGCCGAGAACCTAAGGAACAGCTTGGTCGCAGCATTGGAGCATGCAAATCCACCAAATAGGCGGCCAACGACGGGATCTATTACGGATTTTCGTCAACTCAAGCCCCGTACCTTCTCGGGCAAGGAAGGACCAACTGAAGTGCATGAATGGCTTACAAACACACAGCATCAGTTGGAGGCCGCTGAACTACCAAGGGACAAATGGATGACTGCCGTCAGGATACAACTGACGGACAACGCGCATCATTGGTGGCTGTCCGAAGAAAGAAGGCTCGGACATGATCAGGTTACCTGGGAGGAGTTCTCCAGACTCTTCCAGGAAATGTACATCCCTGCTGTGGCTCGGTCAGAACTCTGAGACAGATTCAACCGCCTGATCCAGGGCAACATGACGGTGGAGGAATATAACGCCGAATTCATTCGCCTGAGCCGCTTTGCCCCTTCGCTAATTCCTACCGAAGAGGAGATGGCGGAGAAGTTCTTTGATGGGCTCAGGTTCGAGCTTCAGAAGTTAATCGGATCGGTCGCGCCCACCTCTTACACCGACGTCCTAGCTGCAGCACGTCGGCTGGAGCGCGTTACTCGGAGGGAATCAAGCCTGAAACGTCCCTTCTCCTCAGCACCGTCCAAGTCATCACCAGGGGAATCTGCTAAACGGCCCCAGAAGAGCCCGCCTCCAAGAGCAGCAACTAAGAACCTGCCTACTTGCCACTACTGCAGCAAGGTAGGACATATTAAAAAGGAATGTCGACGCAAGCTGGGACTCTGCCTGGTCTGCGGATCTGGACAACACTTCTCCAAGGACTGCTCGGAACGTCGAGAGGGAGTTCCGAATCGACCAGCTCCACCTGCAGCTCTTCCAGCTGGGGGAGCAACACAGACAGGGCCTGGAGGAGCCAGGCCACCTCTACCACCTCAGGCAGCACTGTTCCAACACGCTCGTCAGCAAAGGGGTCCCGCTCAGGGACGAGGTCAGGCATATGCACTAGCAGTCACTGAGGAAGCTACTGCAGGCGAAGTGATAGCAGGTACCATATTAGTAGCTTCAATTCCTGCTGTAGCATTATTTGATTCTGGAGCTTTGCATTCATTTATTGCTGCTAGCTTCGTAGCCACACATAGAATAGCTACCGCACCTCTCTCGAAGATGAAGAGAATACTAACGGGAGGTGGAATTATCCCGGTTAGTGATACTTGTAGATCATGTTCGGTAGTAGTTTGTGGCCGAGAGATGCGAGCCCAATTCCTGATCTTTTCTATGCCTGATTACGATGTTGTACTTGGTATGGACTGGTTAAGTCAGTACCATGCGATACTGGATTGCCGGCTTGGAAAAGTGATATTTAGACCCCCTAGCCTTCCTGAGTTTGAATTTCTTAGAGGAGCTGTAGAACAAGGGGTCCAGCCAACTCTTAGGGTATTGACTGTAGAAGAAGATTCAAGTTACCCAAGAGTCATAACGGAATTTGTGGACGTATTTCCCGACGACCTTCCAGGTTTACCACCTGATCGGGAGATAGAATTCACAATAGACCTAACTCCAGGAGCCGAACCTATCACCTCATCGGTATATCGGCTAGCACCTAAGGAGTTAGTGGAGCTGAAAACACAAGTTGACGAACTTCTGGAGAAAGGATTTATCAGGCCCAGTGTTTCACCATGGGGAGCACCTATACTTTTTGTACCCAAGAAAGACGGATCTGTACGGCTGTGCATTGATTACAGAGCCCTTAATGCTGTAACTATTAAGAACCGGTACCCATTACCACGCATTGATGATTTATTTGACCAGTTGAGTGGTGCTAAGGTATTCTCCAAGATTGACCTTAGATCCGGTTATCACCAGATTAGGGTGAAGAAGAAAGATATCCCAAAGACAGCCTTCAGAACTAAGTATGGGCATTATGAGTTCCTAGTTATGCCGTTTGGTTTAACCAACGCACCCGCCGTATTTATGAGTTTGATGAACGGGGTCTTCCATCAGTACTTGGATAAGTTCGTGGTGGTGTTCATTGATGATATCCTAGTCTACTCTAAGAACCACGAAGAGCACGAGGAACACCTTAGATTTGTGCTAGAAACCTTGAGAAGGGAGAAGCTGTATGCCAAACTCAGCAAATGTGAGTTCTGTATGGACAAGGTGCCATTCTTAGGGCATATTATCTCGGGAGAAGGACTGTCTGTGGACCCAGAAAAAGTCACTGCTATAGAAACCTGGCCTACCCCTACCTCGGTTGCGAAAGTGAGAAGTTTTCTTGGACTTGCTGGGTATTATCGGCGGTTCGTAGAAAATTTTTCAAAGATCGCAGAGCCGATGACTAAGCTGACACGGAAGGATCAGGAGTTCATATGGACGGAAGAATGCCAGCATGCCTTTGAAGAATTGAAGAGGCGTCTAACGACAGCACCAGTCTTGACTCTTCCCTCAGGGTCAGGAGGTTTTGTTGTTTACAGTGATGCGTCCGGTAGTGGACTAGGTTGTGTCTTGATGCAACATGGCAAGGTTATCGCTTATGCATCGAGGCAGCTGAAGGTCCACGAGAAGAACTACCCAACGCACGACCTGGAGCTAGCTGCAGTTATTTTTGTATTGAAGATCTGGAGACATTATCTATATGGAGAAAAGGTCGAGATATTCACTGATCATAAGAGCTTGAAGTATGTTTATACACAGAAGGAGCTCAACATGAGGCAAAGACGTTGGCTTGAGTTGATGGTGGACTTTGACATCGATCTGCAGTACCACCCGGGGAAAGCAAATGTTGTAGCCGACGCCCTTAGCAGAAAACCCTCGGCTTATTTCTTGACGGAGCAGCCCGAGCTATTGAAGGATCTACAAGAGCTCCAGATAGAGGTTATTTTACTTGGACAAAATGGGTTGCTGGCTAGCCTCGAAGTGAAGTCATTGCTAGTGGAGAGAATCAAGGAAGCTTTGCCTAATGATGCCAGATTCCGAAGGCTGAGAGAAAGAACAGAAGCAGGCTTGCAAACGGGACTTCGCATCCACGAGGACGGAACATTAAGGTGCGAAAATCGCCTATGTGTTCCAAATGGAGAATTAAGGCAGGAGTTGATGACAGAAGCCCATAGCTCCATATACTCGGTTCATCCAGGAGGAACCAAGATGTACCGGGACTTGAGACAATATTACTGGTGGCATGGAATGAAAAGGGAGATTGCCCGCTTTGTGGCGAAATGCTTAGTCTACCAGCAGGTGAAGGCCGAGCACCAGAGGACTGCAGGTATGTTGCAGCCACTTCCCATCCCTGAATGGAAGTGGGAGCATATTACCATGGACTTTGTCACTGGGTTTCCAAGAAGCCCTAGTGGTAAGGATGCAGTATGGGTCATCGTGGATCGGCTCACTAAGTCGGCTCACTTTTTGCCGTTCAGAGTCGGACAATCCACAAAGTACTAGCCGACATGTATATGCGTCAGATCATAAAATTATATGGAGTGCCGGTTAGTATCGTATCAGATCGAGACTCAAGATTTACATCTCACTTCTGGCGAAGCATGCAAGAGAGTCTCGGCACCAGGCTCAAGTTCAGTACTGCCTATCATCCTCAGACAGACGGACAGTCAGAGCGCACTATTCAGATCCTAGAAGATATGCTGCGATCTTGTATACTGGACTTTGGAGGATCTTGGGAAGATCATCTGCATTTAGTGGAGTTCTCCTACAACAACAGCTATCAGGCAAGCATTCAGATGGCACCTTTCGAGGCATTGTACGGAAGGAAGTGCAGATCGCCAGTATGCTGGAGCGACGTTGGTGAACGTCAAATGCTGGGTCCAGAGTTGGTAACAGAGACAGTGGAGAAAGTAAAACAGATTCAGAACCATCTCCGTGCAGCCCAGGATAGACAGAAGCACTGGGCCGATGCACACAGACGACCCCTGGAGTTCAAGGAAGGAGAGCATGTATTTCTGAGAATCTCGCCCACTAGAGGTACTATCAGATTCGGCAGCAGAGGCAAGTTAAGCCCAAGGTACATTGGGCCATTCGATATCTTGGAGCGCATCGGTGAGGTGGCTTACCGTCTTGCATTACCTTCGTCCTTAGAGGGAGTGCATGACGTATTCCACGTCTCACAATTGAGGAGGTATGTGACGGACCCAAGCCATATAGTTGATCATTCTGAGATTTCAGTGGGACCTAGCCTGAGATACGAAGAGCAGCCAGTGGGTATACTCGACACCAGCGAGAAGACACTGCGAGGGCAGATAATCAGGCTGGTTCGAGTAGCTTGGAAGCAGCACTCTCCAGGCGAATCGACCTGGGAGCGAGAAGATGTTATGCGGCAGCGTTATCCGCACTTATTTGCAGAATCAGGTAACCTAAGCATTTTAATTCTGTAAATCTTGCCTTTATAGTTTACCCTTCGATTGCGAGGACGCAATCCTCTTAAGGGGGGTAGATTGTAAACACCCAAAAATTTTCAGATTTTTTAAAATCAATTTTGGGATTTAAAATGCATTTTCAGGAATTTACATAGGCCCTGTAGTGAGTTTGTAATTTTTAATTGCCAATAAACAACATTAAAATGTAATGAAAATATGATTTTATGGTGTAAAATAGAAAACCGGACTTAGGATAATTTTCTGGGATTTTATTGGGCATCGGACCTAATTTTAAAAGCCTAAAAACTATTTTCCTAAATTAATTAATTTATTATTATTATTATTTTACTGTTATTATTTTTATTTTATTTAGCCTTGGGCCCGGCCCGGCCCAGTGGGCCGAGCCCATGGATCTCAACCAGCCCAGCCCAACCTCACACCTAGCGGGTCGGGCGGGTCCGCTCACCCGGATCCGCGCCCGACCCGGACCCGCATCTCCCTAACCCGCTCCCCTCCCACGTTCGACCCCGCGTCAGAAATCGCGCCGCCCGCCGCGGGCCCGTCGGCCACGACCCCACGTCGCCCTCCCCTACCGGCTTTCCCGGCCACGACGCCCGGCCGAGCCCTCCCACAGCCCTATTTATAGCCTCTCCTCCGCCCTCTTCTTCCCCCCAAACCCCAAGCCCTAACTCCACCGTCCGGCGAGACCCGTCCGGCGACCCCGACCCCCCTGCGACCCTCCGGCCTCCTCTGAAACCCGTCGTCCACCTCTCTCGCGCAGCCGCCAACGAGTTCCCCTCCAGCCGCCGTGAGCCGCCGACTCCTCCTCCTTCCTCTTCCTCGAACCCAGCCGTCCAGCGCCAACTCCGGCGACTCCGGTCAGCGTCGCCCCGGCCAGCAGAGCCTCGAGCCTCCCCGAGCAGCGTCGACCCTCCGCCGACCTCGGCCAGCTGTCGGACACAGTCCCCCAGCCAGCAGGACACGCGGACACGGCTCCGATACAGTATTCGGACACGAACACGCGTGTCGGACACAGTTCAAACCCCGATTTTTCGGGTCCCTTCAGGTACTCATAACTTCCTGCTCGTAATCCCGATTTCGATTCCGTAAATTTCTACGCGAAGCCTGTATGACCCTCTCGGTGCCCGGATAAACCGCTCGGGGCATCGCGTCCTGTGGTGATCGCACACCGCGATCCAAAAACAGGAAAAAATAGACCCTGTTTTACCCCGGAACTGAGTACGCCCCGCCAAACGGGATAACTTGGTCGCGTACGGTCTTCACAGATACGTGCGCCTCGTCGATACGGACGTGTGAGAGTTCGCGGAAGCTGATTCGGGTGTGCGTGCACCCCGAAATCAACGCGTATCCGCGGACATCGCTCCGTATCCGCCTTTTCTGCAATTCACCCTAACTTTGTGCACACACGTCGGATCGAGACGAAACTTGCACCATCGGACTCGTAGCGATACGCTGGTCCTGTGGGTCAAGTTTGGTCCGATTCTGAGAACGTTGACGAAATCGCGTGTCGTGGGCCCCATAGGCCCCGCTCGACGGGCGATTTCGTGATCGGCTCATCGGAATTCAAATCTGAAAGTTCTGTTGGGTTCGTATCAGCGTTTCTGACCTGTTGACACTAAGTTTGGTGAATTTGGAGACCGTTGACCCTGACACATTTTTCGGTGCAAAGCGGGCCCACCGGCGGACCCCGTTTTAGCCCGAAATTACCGTTTCTGCCCTTGTCTCCAAATTGGACCCAAGGACAGGCGATCCTAGCTGTTTGACACCTTCTGAGCGTGATGGTACTATTTATTTCAGCTTTCGGAGACATCTCTGGAAATTTCTGAAACCAGGACCTAAGTGGAATTCAAACTTCAGGCAAGTGCACCTTGCCAAACTTGCAGTCATTATTTTCTTATTATCTGATAAAAATACTCTGCTGGATTTCTTGTGCAAATTCATATAAACTGTTTAAAACTGCTTAACCTAGGGAACGTATGACATACCTAGTGCCCGATCATAGTCGGGTACTGACACCGTGCGCGGTGTTGGGTTCGTCATTTAGAGATGGATTACGACCCCCTTATTTTGTACTTGACCTCTCAAGTACCCTACAACCCAGGACACTTGACACTATCATGGACAGAATCTTCCCGAGTTATTCGTGGGGATTCTGAATAGGATACAGGACTTGACAGAGTTATTTATTTATAGACAGTATGACTTGTTGCATTAGTTATAATCCCGCTGACATGGACATGAGACGTTATGGTCATGGCTTGCATGATTACATGGGGTGGGGAGAGACACACAGGCTACAGGCTGTTCTATATATATATCTACTATTATTGTGAGGTTGTAGACTCTCCAGCAGAGCTAGACCCTTTACGTGTTATTACTGCTACCGGCTCCCCGACACAGAGCTTGTAGCGGTCTCAGCCTGAGTACTAGTGTTGCTCTCATTTGCATATCACATAGATGGTTAGTTACTTAGTTTACCCTGCTGATTCATTATTTATTGCACTGCTTATTCATTTTGGCTTGTATTATCTGTGCCTTGCTATGTCCACTGAGGACCTGGAATGGATTATGTCCCCAGGTTTAGCTGAGGAGCAGTATCCTGAGATATACGGGACAGGAGCTGAAGCTATTGCTGGAGCTGAACCGAACACTGAAGACGAGGTGACTGCCGAGGACTTCTCCTGAGTGCTTGTTCCAGTACTCAGTATTTATTTCATGTTTACATCTTTTGTTCCTGGCCTATAGAGCCAGTTTATTTCAGACTTAAGTCGGATTGTTGCTCCGACTGACTTGCTGTGATGATGTTGCTACATTATTTCCATTTGATTATGCAGTTTATTTCTTTATCTTTATGGATGAGATTAGTGTGACTTGTGTAGTAGACCTTATTTACAGCTTAAGTACGCCCTGATGGCTCCATTAAATTGGGTTATCCATCGGTGCGTGCTGCTGGCCATTGCCACGCATCTCCAGTCCCTCGGCATTTTGGGACTGGGGCGTGACACCGACACTCACTAATACCCTAAAATATATAAAATATAACCCGAAAACTCTAGCACACACTCCCCGATACTAACCCAATGCGCGCACAAGCCCGAAACGAGGAAACCAAGTCGAAATGGCCGTTCGGTCATTTCGACGAACACGTGGTGCGCGGCTCGGAAAACCTCCTGAAACGCACATCAAACGAACTCGGAATTGGCCCAAAATTTATCCACGCATTCTAAACGATGTCTAGATCCTAGAAAAAGTACTCCCGCATCGATTCTAGGCCTGTGGCAGAAACGTACACGCACTTAGAATCGGCGGCGACGAAAAGCCCCAAATTTGCCCGAAATGCCCGTTTCTTCGTGACACGGCTTCCCGTGTCTGAACGGAGACACGCTCTCACCCTCTAGACACCCGACAATGTCTACCTAGGTCCGTCTAACCTAGGGCATCACCCAAAATTGGACTAATTTCGGATTCCACCCGAAATCGACACAAAACCTAATGTCAAAGTCTCTAAACTCAACCAAACTAGTTCTAACTTCCTTCTACGGGTAGGCTTAGGGTCTAGGAAGGTTCTACAATACTAATTACACTACATAAAAGTAATTAGTAAGGGGAAATTTAGGTTTTACCTCTTGGGAGTTGAAATCCCAAGGCCAAAGTCTCCGATCTACTTGGAATCACCTCCCTCAAGCTCCAAGCCTAAAATTCTAGCCTCCACCCTAAATCTAAGTTCCACACACCTAGGTTAGGGAAAATACAAGGTTAGGGCTAGCATAAAGAAGAATAAATGGAAGAAAGAAAGAAGAAAAATGGAAGAAGGACTTACTTGGAGAAGGAGGAAAGAAGAAAGAAGAAGTGGAGAAGGAGAGGAGTGAAGAAGAAGTGAAATATGAAGCAAAAGGGGGGGGGAGAGGGCTGCTGTGTGCTGGTTCTCACGGGTGGGGGGGGGGGGTAAGTAGGGGCCGGCCACCTAATTAAAGGGGTTACACAAGTTTCCAAATTCCCAAAACGCCCCTACTTGACTTGGTTTCGGGTTCCGGGTTCCAAAAGCACTTAAACTAGCTCCAAATCTCTCCAACTAACCTCCTAAAAATAAAATAATAAATCTAAGCCCCAAAATAATTCTCACAAGGGTGTTGGTCGGGTCGGACATGGGTCCACTAGGGTCTGACATGGGTCCAGGCTAGCCAAAACCCTAAAACAATCATTAAAAATAATAATAAAAACACTAAATAAATATAAACATAATTAATTAAATACAATACACAATTTACCAAAAAAATAAAAAAAATCCTATTTTCTAGAATCGGGTAGTGACACTTACTCCAGGTTCTAGACTAACTTATCCTTGAAATACTTTCGATTCACTTGCATTCTCAAATTCGTCTTATCGTGTCGAACCACAAGTCAAGACGATAGAATATGTCATGCCCCGATCTCCCGTAAGTTCGATCATCCTCGTTAGATGTGAGATAACCACGCCAATGCTCCTATTGGATAATCGTCCTAATCCGGGCGTGGCCCATGTACGAGCATAGAGTTACGCTCGCACAAGACAAGAACGTCGAACGTTGTGGTTATCATCGAAATGATTGAGACACCTTATTATTTCACTTTGCTTCATCCAAGTTATATATGTTTATCCACCAAGTCATGTTCGTTCATGCCGTGATTATAATTCGTCTAGTAAAATCATCCAACTTCAAAATTACCGTTTGATAAATCCCTAGTCTACTTTTGACATTCCTCAAATAACTAATTTTCAAACATTTAAGCCAAAGTCTATCCAGTTTTGATACGTTCCATTCATCTAGTTTGTTTGAGTAATCATCGAGCATGTTCTTGTGAGTTCGATCATCCCCGTCGGACATAAAATTACCACACCGGCCCTTCCGCTGGATAATCATTCTCGGTCGGGACTGATTTCGAAGATTATATTTTGAACTAGATTCAAGATCGTTCTTCCAAACTCCAGGTCAAATCCGTTATCTCTTACCTCTTTTATCGAACCACAATATCCATACTCAAGTTTCAATCCATTTGATTCAATTCGAAATCGCTCGTACGATCCATCTAGTTTCCACCATGTTTCCTAGACCAATATATCGATTTCATTACCTTGAATCTCAATTCGATATAAGCCTTATCACTTATTCAAGATATTCCCAAATCGTTCAAACCAACTATCACACGAGACCTATAAATTCGTTTGAACATTTTCAAAATGATCTATACACCACTCAAAAATTGAGTCACCTAATTAAATCCTCAATCGGTGTTCGCATCACTCGCTAGCATATTCACCAAGTCGTTCCTTAGAATTTTGCATGATACCTAAGCATCGGCTGATAAATCTTAGTTTCGTATATATATATATCCTATTGATAGTCATCCAAGTAAACCATATCTGGTTTGTATCTTCCGATATGAAATACCGTCCAAGCTATTTCTCAAAATTCAAGCACGATCTCTATATTGGCCTTAGCGATAATATAATAATGTTCTATCGGTTGTCATTGTTAGTCTGACTTATCATTATCTGAACGATATTCCAATCTTGCTTGCAACTAGCTTGTACCAAAAGGGTCTTGACGCACGATACTCTATACAACTTAGCCGAAAGGCTGTATGCATAGTTAACTGTCCGAACGATATTCTATCTCGCATACTAACCAGTTAAAAAATCATGTATAGGTATTCGAGTTTCCACATAACTTGCAAATTATAGCACGGGACTATTCCCATAAAATCTAACACATGTCGGCAAAAAAGCCTTCACTTTACAATTTCGTACAAGTAATCATATCATTCACATGCAACTTTTTAAAATTATTTAGACTCATTGTATGAAATATCCTATTGGTCAATGAGAGAGAGTGTATGCACATAACCCACGAACGAACTTTCAAAACTAAGAAAATCGATACGAAGTCCAAAGGCGTAAAGCCATGCTCTGATACCAATATGTCATGCCTCGATCTCCCGCAGGTAATCGACCATCCCCGCTAGGCACGAATCACCATGCCAGCGCTCCCACGGAACGATCTTTCCTATCTGGACGTGATACCACACGAGCGTAAGCTGCGTCCGTGCAAGGCCATGATCCGAACAGGCGATAAAATGACTAAGCCACAGAGTCGCACAGATAGTCCGAGTGCAGTGGAATAAGAAACGAACAGGCGATTGGTGATAAGTTTACAAAGTCGTCAATAGTGGAAGCAGTGAATAATACAAGTATAGAAGTAAAATAAGCACTATATTGATACCAAACAAGTATTACAAGCGGTGCTAGGCCAAGATTACAATTTACTCAAGCCCTCTCTCGAAACAACAAAAGTGTGCAAAGTTGCTACAATTATGGAATGATACATAGGCGATGTTGCAATATTATGTATTGTATATGTGCTTCAGTTTCGGACGCAACGTTCTAAGGATCCAGAGTGAACTCCATGCCTTAGCTCGCACGAAGGAGGTTTTCGTACCCTGCAAGCAATCTGGTGGGTTATCAGTACATGAATGCACTGGTGGGGAGGATTCTCGCCCGCTTGATAAATCCAAATATGTTATATAAGTTTCGTGCATCATCTATTAAGTTATCTTTTTAGTCTTGCCTTAGGATCACTTTTATGGCATAATAAAAAGCCTAACTCGTGTGGCGGTACGCCGTGCGATATAAAAGAACATGGTGAGACTTACCAACTTACCATTCGTCCTTCCCTGTCCAAGGCAAACCAAGTTAAACCAAGCACGAGCTTATATATAATAAAATTTAGGGGAAATTATATAAGCAAACACAAGTGTCATGAGCGTGGTTCTGTTTCAGGTGCACGAGTTACACAGATTACTCAGATGTGTTGTAATAGATTGTTCAGATTATTCAATTTATGTATAGATGCCTTATACTCATAATCGTTCAGGTATTTCAGATTATTGGATGCGATGCAATGACTCGCATGCGGATTACCGCTAAGCAAGGATGACTTATCTATATGAACATGAGGTCACTGGCTTAGCCATAAAGGATGATATATAGTCTCGGACGGAGATGAGGTATAGCACAAGAGTCATTGGACGTTACTCATCATCCCGACCAAACATGGTGAGACTACCATAGATCATGAAGTCATACGGGTTATCCAAGTGTAAGATGCACTACTCCTAGGACGGTACGATCCCGGTGCCCCGATGATCGTCTGAGGAATCCATGTTATTACCTCATGCACGAGTTGTCCGTGATCATGCAAGTCTAGGGTTTCAGATTCACGGGATTTATGACATGACATGTTGATTTTTGATTCTTCATTCTTGTTCAGAACGAGTATGCTCTACGAGCTGTGTTTCTTGCTTTACTTGACATAATTTTCGTTCAGAGTTAAACTTGATATGGTGCAATCCCCTAGTTCGGAGATGCCTAGGCGACCCAACGGTCCCGGATACTTTCAGGTTCATACTTGCACGAAATGACTATTAGATAGTCTTCCGAGGAGAAATAGATGAATGCATGACATGGATAGTATTACTGGGGTCGTGGCATGAATTATGTGACAATTATTAAAACAAGGCAACGAGTAAAAACTACAATGTAAGCAGGCAATTATGCATTTATATGAAATATAAGCATTTATGTTGGCGCGGTCTAAGGGGTAGTGCGAGGGGTGCAACCATACAGGGACTGTAATGCCCCAGTCCCAAAATACGTAGGACTAGAAATATGTAACATGCCAACTACACATTCGACCAGACTCTGGTCTGACTCGAATATGTATAAGTTTTATTATAATGGTCACTATCTAGATAATCCAGTAAATATAAATATCTATGCCTCAATCCATAATGAACAAAATACAACAAGAATGAGATATATGTGCTAAAGTCGGCCTCCGAGTAACACACAAGTTTGAATAGACTCGAGAAAGAAATATGAGTCTATAAAAACTAGGCTACATCAGCAGATGAATCAATAATATAAATGAATAGCATAACTCTGGAAGAAATGATATAAGTACCTGGTACTAAGGTCCACATGACAAAGTAACCCAAATCAACAACTCCAGGCAGGCTCCATAATGGTCTATACTGCAAAACGGGCAAGAAACCAGGTCCTCAGAGGAACGGAACAAGGTACAAGAAACAATATGCCAAAGTAAAATAGTATAATACAACATACTCAAGGGTAAACTAATATAACCATTTAAGTGATATGCACATGAGAATATCACTAGTACTCAAGCTGAAATTACTACAGGCTCTGTGTCAGGGAGCCCATAACAGCAAGTAATATCTCGTAGGGCCAGTAAATGTGTCAAAGATCTGGGACAGATATATATATATATATATATATATATATATATATATATATATATATATATATATATATATATATATATATATATATAATCATTCTATAGTATGATGTATCTCTCCCTACCCAATTTAGTCCCACGTCTCATGTCCACAATGTCTCATGTCCATAACACGCAAGTTCAGGACCTCTAGCTAGTACAATGAGTCATAATGATATATGTATATAATATGCAAGTCTCATATCACGAGTCCTGTAATCTTATACAAAATCACCATGAATACCTCAAGAAGGATTCTGTCACATAAAACAGTGTCAAGTGTCCTACGGTCTGACGTGCAAGGATACAAGCACGTAAAATAGGATTATGGTATTAACTCTCTAAGTGACGTTACTCGACTCCGCGTACAGCGTCGACACCCGAATCTTGTTCGGACACTAAGCAACGTCTCACGGCCCTAGGGTAAATACACAAATCAACCATATCAAATAACTTTAATAACTAAATAAGATAATTAAGGCAAGGAACTGTGATACATCATGGCAAGATACACTTGCCTGATGTCTGTAGCTGCGATGCGATCTGTCCGACGTCCTCTATTAAAATAGTAGCAGATCTAAGATGCCATGTTAAATATATTCTAATCAATAACCATACATGCTAACTACTCTAGGACACATGAAAGATCGTTGCACAACCTCAACTTTCAGTTGACGTTCTTGTCCAACAATCCAATAGTTGCGTAGTATTGAACAACGTGCCAAAATATACGTGCCATGTCACTCTCAAAATATGTTATGAGGGTGTCTTACATTGACATACCAAACATACTTATAGGAACTTATATGTTGGCTACGCGTAGTCCTATATGTAGGTAGGAACGTATCGATGTCGCAAAACTTGCATCATTGCTATCATATTCATCTAACATGCATGGAACTTCTTAATCATGTATTTTAACATCATTTATTACTGAATTAATCATAATTAATATTATAAAATTATTTCTAAATAATCAAAAATAACCAAACATCGGCATTGCATGACATTATTTGCTTCAGACGATAACTAGTCATTCTAACCAACTTTGGCATGTGGCATTGACATACAACCTCCATATTGGCATCAAAATATGATTAAATAAGAAATTAATAAATTAAATATTCTAAAATTAATATACATTAATTTCTAAAATTTATTTACTTCAGTAAAATATAACAACTATCAAAGAACTATAATTAGTCTTGATGCGACGTGTCCGTGTCAAGGTTGTTCATTGGTTTGGGATAATTTTTGTACATAAAAATATAGATCTAATGAATGAAAATAATTATAAAAATTATCTATCATTAATATAAATTTACAAAATATTTTATTCATGAAAAAAAAAGGAAAAGAAATAAAGTTGGAAAACTTACGCGATTGCGATTATGACGGGACTTTTTTCGCGACTACGGCCAAACAGAGTACCAAACGAACTCCAAATCTCACAAAACTTGACGAGGCTCTTGGAAACTTTAATTATTATATAAATATAGTATTATTTAGGACTTTTTCTACTGTAAAAGGGTCTGAACTACTGATGCAACTAGCAGCCAATATTTGGCCAAAAGGGGGGTCGGTTGGAATTTTTGTGGAGTTGTGGCCTGTAAAAAAAGAGAGAGAAAGAGGGAAATAACTAGAAGAGGGAGAGAACGTGAGAAAAGAGTTTTTTTTGTGAGGAAGAGAAAGGGGGCGAACATAATAATTAGGTTCAAGTGTTGGAGAGTTGATAAATATATGTAGTTTTAATAGGTGGGTGGTTATGATTTGATTTGATTTAATATTTAAAAATATATGGGTAGAATTTTTTTAGGGTCTTAATATGGTAAGGGACTAAAATTTAAATTAGGGGATTGTCACAAAAATATTCACTTAGAATTTGGTTTGATCCAAAGATAGGAATATGCAACAAACTAGGGATTTTCTAATTTAAAAATATGGGATTTAAATTTTTAATTGATTTGTTCAGATTTTATGGATATATTTTATATGTGAGATGTGTTATGGAATAGTAAAAAGGTGTGAGGGTTGTTTGTTAGGATTGGGATTTGGTTGGTTAGGATCTTGGGTAGTTAGGTTAACTATGATGACACCTATGACACTTTCTATAAATAAAAAATCTATAAATAGAAACAAATTAATTTAAATATTATATATATATACGGGGTATTTGGGTGCACTACATGCCTACATGTGTTTGGGTTTGGTTTGGATCAAGTTCTAGTCAAAAGGAAGCAGTTTTACGGTAACCGTGGTTCTAGACATTTGTCAATATTTTTGGAGCATGGAGGAGATCAAACAAATACAACATTCATGTCCCAAAAATATTAGATGCAATCAAGATTAGTAATATAATTTTTTTTTGGAAGGAAAAATGTTGTGCATTGCTCCAAATATCCAAGCAATGGCAAAGTGTTATATAAAAAAAAGATTTTATAAATTAATACTTTAAAATATTAAATAAAATAAAATAAATAAAATACATTGAAAACTACCAAATTATTCCTATTCTAAAAATGAGGGGGCTTACAGGGACAAATCGAGCAACATAGTTCTTAGGGGTGTGCAGTGTAAACAAGTGAAGCAGTGCACTACGATGACTATATGATGATCTACTCGAGGCATAGCGGTGTCTACTTGCACAAGGCAAAGGTAGCATGCGAGGGTCCAAGTTATAAGCCAAATTTTATTTCTATGTTATAACACAAGCAATACAAGATGAGATTATTTCTTTAGCTAGGTGCATTGTATTCTTTATTAGCATGCAGGGGATGATTCACCAAGCGACTAGCATGTATCGTCCATATTTTAAGTGTGCTAGCTAAGCAAGGACAAGTTCATCGTAGCCACCCACCTTAGCGATAATTCGCCTCGGTCGAGCGATACTCGGAGCGAGCCTTTGAAAGTCTAAGTCTAAACTCCTGAAGGGCCAAGTCTAGAATCCTTTGCCTCAAACGAGTCTTCTCGCTGAGCAAAGCGGTTCGGGTCGTTGCACTTGCGCCATTTGAATCGGTTGTCCGCTTGAACGTAATGGGTCATTACACTTATTAGATATAAATGAAATAATATCTCACCATTCAAAATAACTTTTGAAAGACATTTTCAAACATTTTTAAAACCATGTCCATGACTCAGTATTTTTATTTTTAACAACACAATAAGCAATAGGATATAGTAGTTGGTAGTTTGGATCGTGAGAACACGCAATAAATAAATTACCTTGGAATCTAGATGTAAGAAAAGTAACATCAATACTAATAACAGGTAAACAATCACATAAGAAACCATCCATACAAGCCTTGAAACAAATAAATATTCCTTGAAAGATATTATTTCTTACTATTTTTAAAAAAATTTGCTACCAAAATTTATTTTCATAATTGTAAAATAATATTTCTTAAGACTACCATATGCATCAATATAAATGCCATTAATATCAGATAATGCAAGTTTTCCGTCTCTCCAAGCTTTGGAATACGTAATATGTATCCGATGTTCTCTAAGTATATCGTATACAATGTGCGCCGGACTATACGAGTTGTTATCTCTAATTTTAACAATTATTTTATTTCTTATCCATGTAGTAGTGGCTAGTGGATGATGTCCTCCTGTAAATTCACCTGAACATAAATGTCTACCTTCAAATGTACAAATTTTAAATGTACTATTATCACCATTGGCTTTAGCGTATACTCTACAACAACAATTTGGAGAATCACAAGTATACACTATTCTTTGATGATTGTTATGTTTAGATGAAAAACAAAAATTATATCTAATTTCTAGGTCACTAATACAATTTTAAAATTCCTGAGAAAAATTAAATGGTCTGCCAACAAATAATCATGGAATACAATAAGCTACATTAGCATCATTATCATCTAAATAATAATCTAAAATTTCAACCAAATCATCACTGTTTTCATCGTCAACATCATTGTTCTCAGTATCAAAGTTTAGTTCAGTGCGATTTAAACAACTAGGACCAGCATTGAAATTTTGGTTATTACAAAAATATTGACTACTTGAAATTATAGTTGTGTCGATATTTGGTTGTGATGGAATGATGTAAATTTTAATACAAGATGAACCTAAATTACTTTGAATAATAAAATTTTATGTCTCTTCAGAATATACTATTATAAACACATATGAATGAAATTACCTTATTGTAAATTCATAACTTATGGAAAAATGATCACAAATAATACTACGTAAACTAGCTAATGTGATATTTTGATAAGTGGTAATAAGATAAGGATCACCTCCTTGGTAAAATAATCCATCTAGTATACTTCCATGGTAGCAAATTATTACTAAAGTTTGATCCATAGTCACAAAATTTCGAACAAATTGAGGCTTACAGAGGGATGTTATGAAATAGCTTAGGAGAAGATGGTAGGAGACAATAGATCAAAGTGTCTTTTGAATTGAATTTGGCTTCTGAATTCACTGGTTGTTTTCTAAATTAAGAAAGAATATTGCGAAGAGCAAGAAAGAATATGTTGAAGAAAATGAGTCTAAATAAGAAGTGGAAAACAAATGAGTGATATATATAGAGGTAAAATTAATGGTTCAAATTTAAACGTTACCTAGTTTACTATACTATCTAAATTTAACGTTAGCTAGTGTACATATTTTCCTATACAGATTTGAGAGAGAGGTCACAGAAAAAAATTTGAGAGAGGAAGGTGATAGAGGAAAGAGAGAGAGAGAAAGAGAGAGAGAGAGAGAGAGAGATCTCGGAGAGTGAGAGAGAGACGGAAGAACGAAAAAGAGGGCAAACCAAAATATATATAAAATAATAGAAAATGCTCTTGGGTAGGACATTTTTTTTCGTTTCTATTATTTTATTATTAATTTTTTGGGTTTGGCAGTCGGTAACGAAAAGAGACAACGTCGAGATTTAAAATATATTAAAGACGTACAACGCGCTTCCGAAGGACGTTATATATATTTTTTAAATATTTTTGATATAAAACGTTCTTCGGATCGCGTTCTTGTGCTCTCCGTAGAAATTCCAAAAATTAGATGCTCTCAGTATAATTTATATAAATTTTAATGCTCTGAATAAAATTTTCTGTTATTATTATTATTATTAATAAATATTTCAAGTCTTCAAGTCTCCACTTTACTCTTCCCATATACTTTCACTTTTTCCACTTTCACCGCTGCTAATCCTCTCTCTCTCTCTCTCTCTCTCTCCGTATTTACCACTACGTCCATCGGAGGCTGTCTCCTCTCCCCTCATCTCCTGCGTCTCCTCTCCTCTCCTCCCTCTCTTACACTTCCTCTCCTATACGTCTTCTCCACCTCCACTTCCTCTCCATCTCCTCTACCTCCGTCGTCCCCAATGGAGACGGTGAGCCCCGTCATGTTTGGGCCCGGTGACGAGCTTCGACCACCACTGGATGGGATGAAGAAGCAGCAGCAGTCATCGCGGGAGGAGATGGTGATCTCCGACTTATCGTCATCTTCATCGCGGATTGTCTCCCGACCCATGGGTGGGGGTGGGCGCGCGTGTGTGTGTGTGGGTGGAGGGGTGACCGCAACAAAATTTTTCAATGAAGTTTCAATGTTGAAGTTCAGAAAAATAAGGCTGTTGATAAGGGCACTACTAAAATTACTTGGGGCTGTCCAAATATTTACCATTGATAATTACAAGTTTGTCACTCCTAAAATTTACTCGGGACAGTCAACTTTTGATTTTTTTATAATCAGGACTGTCAAAATTTTGACAGTCCTAAAAATATATGTTGAATTTTTAGAACTGTCAAAATTTTGACAGTCCTTCCAATTGGTAGGACTGTCAAAATTTTGACAGTCCTAAAAAATCAACATATATGTCAAATTTTGACAGTCCTTCCATTTTTCTTCTTCTTTTTT
The DNA here is from genome assembly GCA_036927795.1 of Iris macrosiphon. Taxonomy (NCBI): domain Eukaryota; kingdom Viridiplantae; phylum Streptophyta; class Magnoliopsida; order Asparagales; family Iridaceae; genus Iris; species Iris macrosiphon. The sequence continues at coordinate 349,868,251 of JAYESA010000004.1, forward strand.
GGTTTCCTGTGTGCTGTTATTTTTCTTTGTTATTGTGTTATTGTAAACCCCCTCGACCAGATTCCAGTATTTTAGGATTATTTTTAGCAATTTAGGATTTGTTGCAATATTTTAATTTATTTTGCTTACATATCCTATTGACTTGTGCACCTGTCCATCACCGAATTATTTGGAGCTTTACCTTGACCGTTATCCCCGAACAAAGTTCACATACCTCTCCTAGACATGCTAGTCTATTTTCCTTAACTTTGGGAAACTCACAGATGTGCTAAAATGAGCCTCGTTTGAGACGCACAAATATCGTTACAAAAGTCCGTATTTATTTTCTATTTAATTTCCTGCTCTTTACCCACCTCTGTACGAATAGAGATTTGAGGCCCAACATATACCTGTTTTCCCCAAACAAAAATATGTTAATATTCTATACTGAGTATACTACATTTAGTATATTGACACCGTAGAAAAATTATGGCCCTACCTGCCTCTAAATAATTAGAGAACACCGTGCGCAGTATTTATTTATTAATAAATACGATGACCCGTATCACCAAGAAAACCAGGCCCAGTTCCTGCCCAGACTCACCCCCACCCCCTCGGGACCCTCACACAGCTTTTTTCTTCAATCCTTTGAATTTTAGTATTTTTCGGAATCGGGTGTTTTCCCAGACAATTTCGTAATTGCGTAATTTCCCAAAAATAGGACAATTTCGCAATTTATGAAACTACAGGGACTTTCCTGCAAATTTTAGCGCAGGGTGTCACCCCCTCATTGGCCGGTAAACCTGCACTGTCCATTTGGACGCGGGACCCACCCGAAAAGATCCCGAAAATATCCCGAAAATATCTCAAAAATATCCTAAAAATATCTATAGATATTTTTAGTTATTTAATAATAAATTTCTTTATAAAAAGAAAATAAAAGAAAAAAAGAAAAATAAAACCTAAATCTATTTCCCCAACAGCCGACCCCCCTGGCCAACAGCGACCCCCCATGGCCGGCGGCGACACCCGGCCGGAGCCGAGCCCCCCCGCTGGCCATCTCCTCATTTCCTTTCCCCCCCCCCCCCCCCGCCGCTCCTTTCCTTCTCCTCCAACTCCTTCTCCTCCCGCGGGCCGTAGCCACCTCGACCCCTCCCCGACCCCGCGGCGGCCGCCCTCCCTCAGCCGCTGTCTTCCCCGACGCTCACCTCCCCTCTCCTTCTGTCTTCCTCGACCCGCCGCAGTGGCCGATCGAGCCCAGCCGACGACACCCCGAGCCTGTGCCGCCGATCCCCCGCCCGCTCCGGCACGCCGCCGCCTCCGGCCAGTGCCTCCTGTCGCCGTAGCTCGAGCAGCAGCCCCAAACCCTAACCCTAGGGTGAGCAGCACCGGACACGACCCGCTGTGTCGTGTCGACACGGACACAGCTCGTGTCAAGAACTCTCGGACACGTGAATCTTAGACTTCTCGGAGCCCTGTTCAGGTAACGTTTCCTCTCTCCTCGTAATTCCGATTTCAATTTTGTCAGTTGCGTCGTGTAGACTATGTAACCATCTCGGTGCTCGTGTAACCCGCTCGGAGCATTGCGTCCTGTCGCGATCGCGGCCCGCGATCCAAATACAGGAAAAACAACGACCCAATTCACCCCGGAACTGGGTACGCCCTGCCAAACGGGACGACTTGGTCGCACGCGGTCTTTACCAAAACGTGCGCGACGTTGATACGGACGTGTAGAAATTCGAAGAAGTTGATTTGGATGTGCGTGCACACCGGAATCAACGCGTATCCGCCGACACCGCCCCGTATCCGTCAGTTCTGGAACACGCTGTAACTTTGTGTATACACATCGGATCGAAACAAAACTTGCGCCATCAGACTCGTAGCAATATGCTGGTCCTGTGAGCCAAATTTGGTTCGATTCTGAGAATATTGACAAAATCCCGTATCGTGGGCCCCAAAGGCTCCACCTGACGGGCGATTTTGTGACCGGCTCATCGGAATCCAATTCTGGAAGTTCCGTTGGGTTCGTATCGACGTTCTGGACTTGTTGACACTAAGTTTAGCAAATTTGGAGACCTTTGACCCTGACACGTTTTTCGGTACAAAGCGACCCACATGTGGACCCGCTTTGACCGGAAACTGTCATTGCCCCTTTGTCCAAATTGGACTTAAGGACAGACGTTTCTAGCTATTTAATATTTTTTGAGACTGTTAGTGATGTTTATTTCAGCATCCGAAGACTTTCCTTCTGAGGCCATAGTTTCTGACACTTGGTATTTGACATCTGGATATTACATTTACAGCTTTCTTGCCAGGCAAGTATACCTTGCCTTGTTGTACTGTTTAAATTCAGTTATTGTTAGTTACATGTTTAACTATTTTAATATTATATAAATGTGCGCGTCCGAGAAAACTCGGGTGCAGTCAGCGATGGCGTTGACGTTAGGACTTGTGTCTGACCTAGTGTCTAGTAGACTCACCTAAAGTTGTGAAATTATTGATATAACTTCCCAGGCCTTGACACGTATCATTACACGTCACAGAGTGAGTTCATGTAGGGACGCGTGCCTCATGCGCGATTGGCCATCAGTGTGAGCAACACGTGTAGCGGTATGTAGCTCAGTTGTTTATTTCATAGAGACTTGCATTATAGTATGAGATGTCCACGTCGTTTTCATGATTTGTACATCTACATTGGGCGGAAAAGACATCTAGTAGGCGTATGGGACAGCCCCCACTGATATATACTCAAGTTACCATGCTCTTCGGAGATGGGGATTACGGTATATATAGCGAGTTACCATACTCTTCGGAGATGGGGTATTCCGGTTACCATGCTTCTCGGAGATGGGGTAGTGGTTTTCTTGTTCCCGTTACCATGCTCCGAGGAGAATGGGGTATTCCTGTTACCCGTGCGACCGGGGGCATATGTGGCATATACTAGCCAGTCCCGACGATTTGTTGTCAGAGGTCTAATTGGATTTCACCTGAATAACAATTTATTGACTCCTGAATGGATAGCAGCACCTATGACTAGGTTGACTTGTAAGGATTAAGAATTCCTATGGACCGACTCACCAAGTCAGCACATTTCTTACCTTTAGAGTTGGCCAGACTGCAGAAGCTTTAGCTAACTTATATATGAGATAAATCGTAAGATTGCACGACATACCAGTCAGCCTTGTACCAGACAAGGATTCGCGTGACCAGAGTTGGTGGTCAACACCGTAGAGACAGTTAAGAAATGCAAGGACACTTGCAAGCAGTGCAAGATAGACAGAAGCAGTGGACAGACCGTCATCATCGTCCCTTGGAATTCAAAAAGGACGATCATGTCATCTTGGGGATATCACCTACTAGAGGCACCATTCGATTCGGAGGATGCAGCAAGTTGAGTCCAAGGTATATCAGACCAGTGACGTGCTAGAAAGAGTAGGAGTAGTAGCATATCAACTTGCGCAACCACCTTCCCTTGAGAGAGCACCTGATGTATTCCACGTATCGCAACCTAGGCGATATGTGACAGACAACAGTCATGTTCTCAACCATTTGGAGATCACCATTAGGCCGAGCATGTCGTATCAAGAGCAACCCATGGGAATCCTTGATCATCGAGAAAAAGTATTGAAGAACCAGTCTATTCCCTTGATCCGCGTAGCATGGAAGCCTGACGCACCAGGAAAAACAACTTGGAAGCGCGAGTACGACATACGTAAACGTTTTTCGAACCTATCCGTAGACCAAGATATAAATTACTTTGTTAAATTATATCTTATGCCAATTTTGACTTCTACCATGGCTTAGTTTTAATTTCGAGGACGAAATTTTTATAAGTTGGGTAGATTGTAAACCCCCTCGACCAGATTCCAGTATTTTAGGATTATTTTTAGCAATTTAGGATTTGTTGTAATATTTTAATTTATTTTGCTTACATATCCTATTGACTTGTGCACCTGTCCGTCACCGAATTATTTGGATCTTTACCTTGACCGTTATCCCCGAACAAAGTTCACATACCTCTCCTAGACATGCTAGTCTATTTTCCTGAACTTTGTGCAACTCACAGATGTACTAAAATGAGCCTCGTTTGAGACGCACAAATATCGTTACAAAAGTCCGTATTTATTTTCTATTTAATTTTCTGCTCTTTACCCACCTCTGTACGAATAGAGATTTGAGGCCCAACATACACCTGTTTTGCCCAAACAAAAATACGTTAATATTCTATACTGAGTATACTACATTTAGTATATTGACACCGTAGAAAAATTATGACCCTACCTGCCTCTAAATAATTAGAGAACACCGTGCACAGTATTTATTTATTAATAAATACGATGACCCGTATCACCCAGAAAACCAGGCCCAGTCCCTGCCCAGACTCACCCCCACCCCCTCGGGACCCTCACACAGCTTTTCCTTTCAATCCTGTAAATTTTAGTATTTTTCGGAATCGGGTGTTTTTCCAGACAATTTCGTAATTGCGTAATTTCCCAAAAAATAGGACAATTCCGTAATTTATGAAACTACAGGGACTTTCCTGCAAATTTCAGCGCAGGGTGTCACCCCCTTATTGGCCGGTAAACCTGTACTGTCCATTTGGACGCGGGACCCACCCGAAAAGATCCCGGAAATATCTCAAAAATTACCTAAAAATATCTATAGATATTTTTAGTTATTTAATAATAAATTTCTTTATAAAAAGAAAATAAAAGAAAAAACGAAAAATAAAACCTAAATCTATTTCCCCAACAGTCGACCCCCCCGGCCAACGGCGACCCCCCATGGCCGACGGCGACCCCCCGGCCGGAGCCGAGCCCCCCCCCGCTGGCCATCTCCTCCTTTCCTTTCCCCCCCGCCGCTCCTTTCCTCCTCCTCCAACTCCTTCTCCTTCCGCGGGCCGTAGCCACCTCGACCCCTCCCCGACCCCGCGGCGGCCGCCCTCCCTCAGCCGCTGTCTTCCCCGACGCTCACCTCCCCTCTCCTCCTGTCTTCCTCGACCCGCCGCAGTGGCCGATCGAGCCCAGCCGACGACACCCCGAGCCTGTGCCGCCGATCCCCCGCCTGCTCTGGCACGCCGCCGCCTCCGGCCAGTGCCTTCTGCCGCCGTAGCTCGAGCAGCAGCCCCAAACCCTAACCCTAGGGTGAGCAGCACCGGACACGACCCGCTGTGTCGTGTCGACACGGACACAGCTCGTGTCAAGAACTCTCGGACACGTGAATCTTAGACTTCTCGGAGCCCTGTTCAGGTAACGTTTTCTCTCTCCTCGTAATTCTGATTTCAATTCCGTCAGTTGCGTCGTGTAGACTATGTATCCATCTCGGTGCCCGTGCAACCCGCTCGGAGCATTGCGTCCTGTGGCGATCGCGGCCCGCGATCCAAATACAGGAAAAATAACGACCCGATTCACCCCGGAACTGGGTACGCCCCGCCAAACGGGACGACTTGGTCGCGCGCAGTCTTTACCGAAACGTACGCGACGTTGATACGGACGTGTAGGAATTTGGAAAAATTGATTTGGATGTGCGTGCACACCGGAATCAACGCGTATCCGCCTACACCGTCCCGTATCCGTCAGTTCTGGAACATGCTGTAACTTTGTGTATACACGTCGGATCGAAACAAAACTTGCGCCATCAGACTCGTAGTAATACGCTGGTCCTGTGAGCCAAGTTTGGTTCGATTTTGAGAACATTGACAAAATCCCGTATCGTGGCCCCAAAGGCTCCACCTGACGGGCGATTTTGTGATCGGCTCATCGGAATCCAATTCTGGAAGTTCCATTGGGTTCGTATCGACGTTCTGGACTTGTTGACACTAAGTTTGGCAAATTTGGAGACCTTTGACCCTGACACGTTTTTTGGTACAAAGCGACCCACATGTGGACCCGCTTTGACCGAAAACTGTCATTTTTGCCCCTTTGTCCAAATTGGACTTAAGACAGGCGTTTCTAGCTATTTTATATTTTCTGAGACTGTTAGTGATGTTTATTTCAGCATCCGAAGACTTCCCTTCTGAGGCCATAGTTTCTGACACTTGGTATTTGACATCTGGATATTACATTTACAGCTCTCTTGCCAGGCAAGTATATCTTGCCTTGTTGTACTATTTAAATTCAGTTATTGTTAGTTACATGTTTATCTATTTTAATATTATATAAATGTGCGCGTCCGAGAAAACTCGGGTGCAGTCAACGATGGCGTTGACGTTAGGACTTGTGTCTGACCTAGTGTCTAGTAGACTCACCTAAAGTTGTGAAGTTATTGATATAACTTTCCAGGCCTTGACACGTATCATTACACGTCACAGAGTGAGTTTATGTAGGGACGCGTGCCTCATGCGCGACTGGCCATCAGTGTGAGCAACACGTGTAGCGGTATGTAGCTCAGTTGTTTATTTCATAGAGACTTGCATTATAGTATGAGATGTCCACGTCGTTTTCATGATTTGTACATCTACATTGGGTGGGAAAGACATCTAGTAGGCGTATGGGATACCCCCCCCACTGATATATACTCAAGTTACCATGCTCTTCGGAGATGGGGATTACGGTATATATAGCGAGTTACCATACTCTTCGGAGATGGGGTATTCCGGTTACCATGCTTCTCGGAGATGGGGTAGTGGTTTTCTTGTTCCCGTTACCATGCTCCGAGGAGGATAGGGTATTCCTGTTACCCGTGCGACCGGGGGCATATGTGGCATATACTAGCCAGTCCCGACGATTGGTGAATTACGTCAGCATATGTCTGAGCCTACACATTCCCATGCGTACTACCAGGTCTTTAAATTGCATTCACTTAGATGGTTAGCACACCCCTTTATTTATTCAGTATTTACATTATGGCATGTCATTTTTATGTATCTTGCTATGTCCCTCTGAGGACCTGGTCCCCTGCCAGGTGTATATTTTCTTGAGTATTCGCAGGAGCACAGATCCGAACATGTTACGTTTATTCCGAGGAGGTCTTCTCTTCGAGCCTCGTGATTGTCAGATGTTGTTCTTTATGGTGTGTATTCTGGTTCCTTTTATATTATATTTCTGCAGTGGATTTGTTTCCATCCGACTGTCGTTTTTTAGATTTTTGTTTATTGAGATCTAGTTACCTGATTATTGGTTATTCCTATATATGTGATATTCTGTGGATGAGATTTAGATATTACCCTGTGATATTGTGATTAGTTTTTACCACTTATGAATTATTGTTCATTATACAGCGTACGCTCGTATATATGGTTTCCATATATTGGAGTTGCCATATATACAAGCGGCTGGCATGGTTACGTATCATAGTCCTACGTATTTTGGGACTGGGGCGTGACATATTTTTAGTGGTGGCCCATGCAGGTCTCAGAGCATATTGTCTCGGTTACGTTACTGTACCGAGCAAGCCTGCACCTAGGATTAGAATATAGGATCTCATCCATAATTGACTATGACTTATTTTTCCTTCCAGTCTATCCTACTTACATAATTGCATCCTGCTTGATTCATGTGCTTCCCTGATAATTCCTTAAGTATAGCCCCTGCTAGAATTAAGAATCCCTGTTGATAGGATGATAACTAGGGTAATATTCCTACTTAGAACACAACTAGGACTTTAACACATCCCTAAGTTCAGACTACCTAAATAAACCTTAGTCTTCCATATTACCTAATGAACCCTAGCATCACTATCTGTAGATCAATTTACCATTGCCATGACATATTTATATATGACTTGAGAGTAGTATAAACACTACTAGGATTAGTTAGAGGATTGACCATAGTGTTGACCCTAGTCTTGAAGAACCCATAGAAATCTAAGGTTAAATACTAGGACTGAAACCTCATCCTATGTTGGATAACCAGAGTTTTACGCCAGAGGCCCTTTACCCTTGTTGGCGTAAAACCCATTTGACCGTTGTTGGCATAAGAACCAAACAACTACCTAGTTGGCGTAAAAGCCAAATGACTTTCTTGATTGGCGTAAAAGCCAAACTATGCAGAAGATTGTCTCATTTACGCCGCAGTTATGACAACTGCTACCCACGTTCCCTTAGTCTTTCTTATCCTGCGACATGCAAGCCACGTAGGTAACTACCCTGCGTAAACCTGATAATTCTAGAATAGCAGATAACCAGCGTAGAGTAACCTGACTAGGCGTAGAATATAATGATAGGATGTGAGCATAGTGTTACAGCCTTAGCTTTCCCCAGTTGACCAAATCTCGTGCATTAAAGGCAGAGATACGCCTCGAGCCCTGTGAAAAAAGAAACAGCTTTTGACAGGACATCTGGTTTTGGTCTCACCGCGAGCGTAGATGACTTGTATCCAATAAGTCACTAAACGACAACCTGGGTTCCCGTGTAAATTCATCGTCACAACCGACCACTCGATCGTTGTGCAACTACTTTTGTCAGAGGATAGGATTCATTAACTTAACTGACAAACTCATGAGTTCTTGTACAACTTTACGGTGCAATGTATGCTAGACTTTTTACGCTGGTAGATTTTACGTAAACCTTTTAGGCAGACTTTTATACAGACTTTACGACCCGCTAAGTTTAGGGCAGATTTTTAGCGCAAAACTTTTACGTCCAGACTTTCACCCAGACTTTTACGCAGATGTTACGCACAAACTTTTTACGTGGACAGCTCTGAAGCTCTACTTTACGCTTCTCTGTTTTATGCGGATAACTCTGAAACCTATTTTACACCGACAGTTGAATCCCTGATTTACGCCAAACTACTTGGATCCCTACCTTTGCTAGACAATTTGAAATTTTGTTTTACGCAGACAGTTTCAGATTTCTACCTTACGCCAAATTATTTTATCCCTGTCTTACGCAGACAACCTCCAACCCTTGCTTTACGCGGACTTTCTTGAAATCTCTGTTTTAGGCAGACAGCCTATAGTGTTTATTAAGATTATAGAACTTAGAAGGCCATACCTCTTTTGGGTCAACTAGCGACTTAGACAAGGAATTAGAATAAAAACTGTAGAAATTGTAGAGTCTTGTCTTTTTGTGAATTTGAATTGTTTTGTAATTTCTCATATCATAATCTAGCGTACTTATATTTACTCTACTACCTTGACTTATACTGCTACTATAGCCTAGTTTTGCAAGCTTATTCTTTATCAAGCTTGTTCATAACATATGTATTATTGGAGTACTACACTAATACATTTCAGAATCAGTGTATTACGGTCTGATCAACCATAGTGCACTTGGTTCGCCCTTCGCATAACTACTTTACGTGGATTGAGATATATAGTAATTAGTAGACAGATGTACTTGTCCTCTAGATATGTCTGAGCATATCGTATCAGCTACCTAGTTATGCTGATACAAGTATGTGAATAGGGATTACCAAAAATAGGATTTCAATCCACAACTGCCTTGACAATTCCTATTGAATTCTTTAAAACGCCTTGATCCCCACACTTCTAATATATTACCTCCCCCTTGAACTCTTAATTATTGTTTTCCGTCTTCCCTTATTTCGGAAAGACGAAACCTCGTACTTAGTATAAATGCGAATAATGTATTGTTTCTGTAGCCATTCTTGTTTGTTTCTTGGGTAATTACCAAACTTTATTATTAGATTGATTGCAGTATATAAACTGTGCTACCTTTAGGATGACCTACCTACCTACCTGCCTGCGTTTTATTACGTTCCTGATACGTGCATCTTTATGACAACATAAAATTTTTATTTTTGCCTCGTAACTTGGGTCAAGTTCAGAACTCAAGTATTACGATAAAGAATGTATCATTTGTTGTCAAAGGTCTAATTGGATTTCACCTGAATAACAATTTACTGACTCCTGAATGGATAGCAGCACCTATGACTAGGTTGACTTGTAAGGATTAAGAATTCCTATGGACCGACTCACCAAGTCAGCACATTTCTTACCTTTAGAGTTGGCCAGACTGCAGAAGCTTTAGCTAACTTATATATGAGACAAATCGTAAGATTGCACGACATACCAGTCAGCCTTGTACCAGACAAGGATTTGCGTGACCAGAGTTGGTGGTCAACACCGTAGAGACAGTTAAGAAATGCAAGGACACTTGCAAGCAGTGCAAGATAGACAGAAGCAGTGGACAGACCGTCATCATCGTCCCTTGGAATTCAAAAAGGACGATCATGTCATCTTGGGGATATCACCTACTAGAGGCACCATTCGATTCGGAGGACGCAGCAAGTTGAGTCCAAGGTATATCGGACCAGTGACGTGCTAGAAAGAGTAGGAGTAGTAGCATATCAACTTGCGCAACCACCTTCCCTTGAGAGAGCACCTGATGTATTCCACCTATCGCAACCAAGGCGATATATGACAGACAGCAGTCATGTTCTCAACCATTCGGAGATCACCATTAGGCCGAGCATGTCGTATCAAGAGCAACCCATGGGAATCCTTGATCATCGAGAAAAAGTATTGAAGAACCAGTCTATTTTCTTGATCCGCGTAGCATGGAAGCCTGACGCACCAGGAAAAACAACTTGGAAGCGTGAGTACGACATACGTAAACGTTTTTCGAAGCTATCCGTAGACCAAGATATAAATTACTTTGTTAAATTATATCTTATGCCAATTTTGACTTCTACCATGGCTTAGTTTTAATTTCGAGGACGAAATTTTTATAAGTTTGGTAGATTGTAAATCCCCTCGACCAGATTCCAGTATTTTAGGATTATTTTTAGCAATTTAGGATTTGTTGCAATATTTTAATTTATTTTGCTTACATATCCTATTGACTTGTGCACCTGTCTATCACCGAATTATTTAGAGCTTTACCTTGACCGTTATCCCCGAACAAAGTTCACATACCTCTCCTAGACATGCTAGTCTATTTTCCTGAACTTTGTGCAACTCACAGATGTACTAAAATGAGCCTCGTTTGAGATGCACAAATATCGTTACAAAAGTCCGTATTTATTTTCTATTTAATTTTCTGCTCTTTACCCACCTCTGTACGAATAGAGATTTGAGGCCCAACATACACATGTTTTGCCCAAACAAAAATACGTTAATATTCTATACTGAGTATACTACATTTAGTATATTGACACCGTAGAAAAATTATGACCCTACCTGCCTCTAAATAATTAGAGAACACCGTGCGCAGTATTTATTTATTAATAAATATGATGACCCGTATCACCCAGAAAACCAGGCCCAGTCCCTGCCCAGACTCACCCCCACCCCCTCGGGACCCTCACACAGCTTTTTCCTTCAATCCTGTGAATTTTAGTATTTTTCGGAATCGGGTGTTTTTCCAGACAATTTCGTAATTGCGTAATTTCCCAAAAATAGGACAATTCCGCAATTTATGAAACTACAGGGACTTTCCTGCAAATTTTAGCGCAGGATGTCACCCCCTCATTGGCCGGTAAACCTGCACTGTCCATTTGGACGCGGGACCCACCCGAAAAGATCCCGAAAATATCCCGAAAATATCTCAAAAATATCCTAAAAATATCTATAGATATTTTTAGTTATTTAATAATAAATTTCTTTATAAAAAGAAAATAAAAGAAAAAAAGAAAAATAAAACCTAAATCTATTTCCCCAGCAGCCGACCCCCCTGGCCAACGGCGACCCCCATGGCCGACGGCGACCCACGGCCGGAGCCGAGCCCCCCCCGCTGGCCATCTCCTCCTTTCCTTTCCCCCCCGCCGCTCCTTTCCTCCTCCTCCAACTCCTTCTCCTTCCGCGGGCCGTAGCCACCTCGACCCCTCCCCGACCCCGCGGCGGCCGCCCTCCCTCAGCCGCTGTCTTCCCCGACGCTCACCTCCCCTCTCCTCCTGTCTTCCTCGACCCGCCGCAGTGGCCGATCGAGCCCAGCCGACGACACCCCGAGCCTGTGCCGCCGATCCCCCGCCCGCTCTGGCACGCCGCCGCCTCCGGTCAGTGCCTCCTGCCGCCGTAGCTCGAGCAGCAGCCCCAAACCCTAACCCTAGGGTGAGTAGCACCGGACACGACCCGCTGTGTCGTGTCGACACGGACACAGCTCGTGTCAAGAACTCTCGGACACGTGAATCTTAGACTTCTCGGAGCCCTGTTCAGGTAACGTTTTCTCTCTCCTCGTAATTCTGATTTCAATTCCGTCAGTTGCGTCGTGTAGACTATGTAACCATCTCGGTGCCCGTGCAACCCGCTCGGAGCATTGCGTCCTGTGGCGATCGCGGCCCGCGATCCAAATACAGGAAAAATAACGACCCGATTCACCCCGGAACTGGGTACGCCCCGCCAAACGGGACGACTTGGTCGCGCGCGGTCTTTACCGAAACGTGCGCGACGTTGATACGGACGTGTAGGAATTTGGAAAAGTTGATTTGGATGTGCGTGCACACCGGAATCAACGCGTATCCGCCTACACCGTCCCGTATCCGTCAGTTCTGGAACACGCTGTAACTTTGTGTATACACGTCGGATCGAAACGAAACTTGCGCCATCAGACTCGTAGTAATACGCTGGTCCTGTGAGCCAAGTTTGGTTCGATTCTGAGAACATTGACAAAATCCCGTATCGTGGCCCCAAAGGCTCCACCTGACGGGCGATTTTGTGATCGGCTCATCGGAATCCAATTCTGGAAGTTCCGTTGGGTTCGTATCGACGTTCTGGACTTGTTGACACTAAGTTTGGCAAATTTGGAGACCTTTGACCCTGACACGTTTTTCGGTACAAAGCGACCCACATGTGGACCCGCTTTGACCGAAAACTGTCATTTTTGCCCCTTTGTCCAAATTGGACTTAAGGAGAGGCGTTTCTAGCTCTTTTATATTTTTTGAGACTGTTAGTGATATTTATTTCAGCATCCGAAGACTTCCCTTCTGAGGCCATAATTTCTGACACTTGGTATTTGACATCTGGATATTACATTTACAGCTCTCTTGCCAGGCAAGTATACCTTGTCTTGTTGTACTGTTTAAATTCAGTTATTGTTAGTTACATGTTTATCTATTTTAATATTATATAAATGTGCGCGTCCGAGAAAACTCGGGTGCAGTCAACGATGGCGTTGACGTTAGGACTTGTGTCTGACCTAGTGTCTAGTAGACTCACCTAAAGTTGTGAAGTTATTGATATAACTTTCCAGGCCTTGACACGTATCATTACACGTCACAGAGTGAGTTCATGTAGGGACGCGTGCCTCATGCGCGACTGGCCATCAGTGTGAGCAACACGTGTAGCGGTATGTAGCTCAGTTGTTTATTTCATAGAGACTTGCATTATAGTATGATATGTCCACGTCGTTTTCATGATTTGTACATCTACATTGGGCGGGAAAGACATCTAGTAGGCGTATGGGACACCCCCCACTGATATATACTCAAGTTACCATGCTCTTCGGAGATGGGAATTACGGTATATATAGCGAGTTACCATACTCTTCGGAGATGGGGTATTCCGGTTACCATGCTTCTCAGAGATGGGGTAGTGGTTTTCTTGTTCCCGTTACCATGCTCCGAGGAGGATGGGGTATTCCTGTTACCCGTGCGACCGGGGGCATATGTGGCATATACTAGCCAGTCCGTACGATTGGTGAATTACGTCAGCATATGTCTGAGCCTACACATTCCCATGCGTACTACCAGGTCTTTAAATTGCATTCACTTAGATGGTTAGCACACCCCTTTATTTATTCAGTGTTTACATTATGGCATGTCATTTTTATGTATCTTGCTATGTCCCTCTGAGGACCTGGTCCCCTGCCAGGTGTATATTTTCTTGAGTATTCGCAGGAGCACAGATCCGGACATGTTACGTTTATTCCGAGGAGGTCTTCTCTTCGAGCCTCGTGATTGTCAGATGTTGTTCTTTATGGTGTGTATTCTGGTTCCTTTTATATTATATTTCTGCAGTGGATTTGTTTCCATCCGACTGTCGTTCTTTAGATTTTTGTTTATTGAGATCTAGTTACCTGATTATTGGTTATTCCTATATATGTGATATTCTGTGGATGAGATTTAGATATTACCCTGTGATATTGTGATTAGTTTTTACCACTTATGAATTATTGTTCATTATACAGCGTACGCTCGTATATATGGTTTCCATATATTGGAGTTGCCATATATACAAGCGGCTGGCATGGTTACGTATCCTAGTCCTACGTATTTTGGGACTGGGGCGTGACAGTTATTATTCATGTCATCTGACTAATGTCTATGTGACTATACAATATTCAGTTAGTAAAAGGATCATATATGGTTTGTTGAAATTAAATTATTTGTTATTGGTTTTAGGTTGCATTTAAATGCATTTTACTGGCTGTCTAAAAAATTAGGACTGTCAAAATTTTGACAGTCCTCAACGACGCTGGAGTGGAGGATCTGGTGGTAGCGGCGGAGGAAGGAGGGGAGGGAGGAGCGGCGGACGCCGAGGGTGCCAAGGTAGTCGAGCACCGAAAGGGGGTACGAGGCGGAGGAGCGGGAGGGGAAGGAGGCAGCGGGAGGCGGGAGAGGGGGCGGAGGCGGTGACGGGAGGCAGCGGTGGACGGGGGAGGAGGTGGAGGCAGAGCGCTCATGTGGTGGAGGATGAGGCCGCAGATGCGCGCGGGGGCGGCGGTGGAGCACGGAGGGAGCAGAAGGAGGGAGGGAGCAGGAGGAGGGCTCCAACAAGAAAGGGAGGAGGGGAGCGGCGGTGGAGCACGGAGGGAGCCAAAATTTTGGGCTAGTATGAGTAAATTTTGGGCTAGTATGAGTAAACTTTATTCAATTCTGGACTAGCTCCAAGTATATTTTGTAGTGCCCTTATCACCAACAAAAAATAATTAGATGGGTGTGAATGTGGAGGAGAAATGGGGTGGGGATTGGTACTGCCAACGGTCAGTTCAGATTTTTTTTTTGTAGAGTTTCAATGGAGCAACCAAACACCTGAACTCTGGATCCAGAGTTCAGATCACTTTAAAAAAAAGTCCAAATTGGTACCAATTTTATCTAACCAAACATCCCATTGGGTTTACGTTACAATTCCATTACAAGTATATATGATATAATATTTTATTGTAACTCTTTTTTTTCTCAAATTGAAAGAGAAATAGAGATGAACTCCATTACAAGTAGCTATTATCTCTTATTTTTTTATTTTAATATACAATTTCATATTGTTATTCAAACAAAATAGTTTGAAACTCCTCAATTACAATGGACAAAATATTTGAATCCGATCAAAAATCAGATTTGGCTCAAGTTCATGTGTCGGATTACCCAAAGAACCCATATATATATATATATATATATTGGAAGAGATAATTGTGTTATAGACTCCTGGTCCAAATGACTACAAATTTGGTCCGAAGGTCCACCACATCCCGGTCTGTAGGTCTGCATCCGCACCGCACTTGAACCGCACATGCGTTGCACCCATCATCAACTCACCACTTAATTCCTCCAAAGGGGAATTAAATTTCGTCCAGGAAGCTCGAATTCCTAACCTCCTAGGTAATGTTCATCGATCTTAACCACTAGACTAGACGTCATTTGCATATATATATATAATTTTATACTTCTTAAATAAAAAGTTTAAACCCTAAATTTTTTCACCTAAACTCTTCAACTTCTTATCGTAAATCTCATTTCAGTTTGTATTTTGTAATGATTGAGATTTTATTGTTATTTGATTATGTGTTTAATATTACTTTTGTTTAAAATTATTTCAAATATCATATTAGAGATGGATAAACCCTATGGACCCGAGTCCAACCCTATCCTCCGGACATGGTCTTGGACTATATATGTTGAACCCGAGGTCGGGTCAGACTTAGGCTCAGACTAGGCTTATGATTCATCGGGTTGGGCTCGGGTTGAGCTCAAGCCCGACCCAACCTGTCCGAGTTGCACCCCTAGTATCCAACCATATTTTGGAAAGTGATACATGATACAAGTGCACTGCATTATAATATGTTAAAAGTGACAGTTTCATACTTTCGAGGAGCTACAAGCATCCAAACAGCCTAACAACCAGTATTTTATAGGATTATTTAGTTTTAGGAACTCATATAATATTAAAATTTTGTGTTTATGTCTCCATATTATCAAGAAGAGGGTTTGAGTCTCGTCCAAATGGTTGACTTGAACTGATCGTCCAAAAAGTAGACATAAACACAAATTTTGAATATTATACAAAATCTTACAACTAAACAAAAATATGTGAGGGTTGTAAAGCTTGAGTATTTAGTTTTTTCATGACCAATCGAGAATAGGACCAGTGATACTGTTGTTTACTTCAATCCTGATCTCAACAGTCATACACTGAAAGTGACTTTCAATAGACAAGAACTAGCATAAAACTAAAAAACATACATATTTCACTTTCACCAGATAAAAAGTTACTTATACACTTTATTTCACTTTCAAGCAACCAAACAACCCCAGTGAATATGAAATTGTATGCTTTTGAGTTTCATGCAACTTCTTGCTGTTGAAAGTCACTTTCAATGTTTGGATATGTAACATTTTGTAACTTGAAAGCGGTCAAATTCATACTTTTAGTGCTTGAATGGCTATGAAAGAGCTGGTAAAATAAAAACTAATTTATAATAATAAGAAAAAAATAACTTAAGTATTAAGAATATATTTTGTTTAATAGTTATTTTGCCATTTTAATTAAGTTTATTAGCTTAATTAACTTAAGTTAATTATTTATCATTACTAATTATTTACTAGTAATTGTTTAATTAATTACTAATACTAATTAATAATAAAAATAATGATTATTTACTAATAAATGTTTAACTCATACTAATAGTAAATATAATTTAAATCATAATTATAATTGTAATTTTAAGTATGAACTAATATATTATTTAAGTATTTATTGTAATTATATAACCAAACTATGTTTAAATAAAATAAATATTAGTTATATAATTAACATTTAATTATTAATTTATAACTAAAATGGTAATAATTTATTAATAGTAATTATTTAAGTCTTTGAATTAAGTATCAACATTAATATTACCAAAAAAATATGTTAATTAATTTTATTGTATTAAATTATATTACTTATGTACATCATGGTCATCTTATTTAAATTATTTAATAATAGCTAAATTGGTAAAATAAGTACGTATAGTAATTATTTAAATTAATAAAATTATACATTTTAATTATAATATCAAACCTTAATTGTTACCTCCACCCGATTTTGCTAAAAAAGAGAGGGTAGAAGTGATGTCCTCCTCCTTTTCATATAAGAGGTTGTTTGGTTGCTTAAAAGTGTAAATACGTATGAAAATGACTTGTTGTCTAGTGAAAGCGAAATGCGTATGTTTTTGAGTTTTATGCTAGTTTTTGTCTACTAAAAGTGAATTTCACTGTTTAGATAGGTAATATTTTGTAACTTGAAAATAATCAAATTCATACTTCCAGTGTTTGGATAACTATAAAAGTTGTTAATAGAAAATATATATTATAAAAATAAAAAAATAATTAATTAACTAATAAAGTTAATATTTATTTAATAATACTATTATTTAGCTTTTTAATGTTAAATATTAATACTTAATATCATCAAAAAAAAATGAATTAATTCATTGATTTAATTTTATTAATAAACAAATATTGCTAACCTTAATTAAAAAGTATTTTTTTTATATATTAACATATATTCTATTATCTCATCAATATTTGCATTAATGACATGATCAAAATTTTTGGAGGGACTGTACATCCTAGCTACTGTGATGAATGACACATCCGATATTTAACTAACCACCAAATTTAATATTAAGTAAAGTTAATAATTAAACTATATTACAAATTAGTGTACTTATTAAAAATTAATGTACAAAAAAATAGTGAGCGGCGTTGAAATTTAAAAAATAGTTGGCACTTCGACTCACATTCGAGTTTGAAACGCGGACGTCAAACAACCAAAATTGGGTCGCTGATAGGAACTACACTACAGCGGTCAGACAAGTTTATGTTGGCACTTCTGCTATTGGGCAAACAACGAAAGTGGTATGCACACAATTGGCTAAATTCTTCCATAACATAACGGGAGCACGCGAGCCAAATAAGTGTACAAGAGTAATTCGCGTAACAACCATCTCTTTTTTATAGGTTACTGAATTTGTGATGTATACGTTCTAATCCAATGCAAGAAGAATATACTAATTAAATAAAAAAAAGAACAAACAAGCGGTGCCCTTGTAGTATTTAGTCAATTTTTTAATTTTTTTTGATGCCCAAGGGATCGATTGCTACTCTTCACAATCTGTGTGAGGATTAGTGACACCTCATCTCATGGTACGTACATCGTAGAAAAAGGAAAAAAATAAGAAGATAGAAAAAGGAGCCCCTTCTTGTATGTAAAAGCTGTCGGTTTTCGGCCACTTTCATAGAACCATACACGATGGGATAAGAACTAGAAAGTAATGATGATTTCAAATTCTTGTTCCCTCTACCATCTTCCATAAACACTTGAAGCGTAAAGTGACTTAAAATTTACCAACTTTTAAGCAACCAAACAAGCAAAACAACTAAAAGACAATACTATAAATTTGTCCCTACAAATTCTAGCTTTTCAAAATACCAATCAAAATAGGCTAAATTACAACTTTACTGTCAACTATTCGAGTTTTTCAATTTGATGCTTTCAAGTTTGATAGGCATAAACTTAATACCATTTCTCCATTTTTTTATCCTAATTGTGTTAACCGAAAAAGAAATGACAAAATTACACTCCCTTTCTCTTTTCTTTCTTTCTTTCTTCGACATCCCCTTCTCTTTCTCCGTCACCGGCAGCCGGAGGGGGGGGGGGGGCGCACAACAGCTAGCAACCGTCGCAGGCCACGGGGTGGGGGGGGGGGGTCGCTGGGTGGTGGGAGGGGGGGGGCACAGCTGGAAAGGGCATGTGTAAACTCCCTCACCAAAAATAGATATTTTATGTATATTTTATATTATTATATTTATTATAGATATTAAAATTTTTTAGAGTATTCTCTTAGTTAATTAGAAAATAAAATTCTTGATATATTTACTTATATAAATATTTATTTAGAATTATTTTAGGTTATTTTGAATTTTTGGAGATTTTTCTAGAATTTTTGGTAATTAAAACTTAGGAAACATAAATTTCTAGGACTTCTATGATTTACTATACGACCATACTTGCATGTTGTTCCTACCAAATATTTATTTTAGTTTAAAATATTTAATTATATTTTTCTGTAATTTATTTAGAGTTTTAAGAAATTTATTTAGATTTTTAAAATTATTTAGGATTTATTTGGATATATATAGTCTTAATATTAGATATATGCTAATTTAGTGTTAATAGATATTAATAAGATTATATATAAATTATTTGTATTATCTTTAATTCTATTTAAGATTATAAATTATTGAGATAAACTTAAACTCTATTTTTAAATTAATTCAAATCATGAGCCTACTAGGAAAGCAACTTCATGCATATCCTATTCTTATTTAAACTGATCCTATTCATATTCAAATTAGCCAATCCTAGTCGTATTCAATTAAGTAGTCTCCACCATTATAAATAACTCATCATTCATATTTTTTTTTCCCAAATTCACCTCTTTTTCGTCCAAAAAGAGTCAAAATTTGTCATAAATTCAGTCCCATTTTCTAGTATGTTATGTCGACTTAAAAAGACTATATCTCCTAGCTCCGGACTCCAAACGCACTCCAATTTTTTTTGTTAGAACCATATCAAGGTTAGTTTTCTGAATATATAAATTATTTTAATAATTTCAAAACTTATTTTTTCAAAAAATTCTAAAAGTGCCAGTTGACCGAAATCAGACGCGTTTTGGTATTTTCGAGATTTCGGGTGATCCCGAACTCAGAATTATAAACCATTTAAAGTTTCGGAAAGCTGACATAATAAAATTCCAGAAAATTATTTTTATAGAATTTAAAATATAAGTTTATTCTACTATAAAATTTGTGCAAACGTAGACATAAATAGGAAACTACCGAAAACTGTCATCTGTGCGTCATTGTGGCCATAACTCTTTATTGACTTGTGATTTTATGAAACCGTCTATTTCAGTATTCATGTAGCATTGAAATATATAGGATTCCATACACAAATTCAGGATTTGAGTCGGTTGACTTTTTGGTCAACGGATTGCCTCGATTTGTGCACTACGGATCACAAATCCTTAAAGTTGACTTTTTTTGGACAAAAATTAGAGCTTAATAATAAAATCAGATTATAATAAGATTAAAATAATATTTTAGATTATTTTATTCAGAATTAAAATAGATTAAAATGGAGGAACCTATTCACCCACTTTTGTAACCTAACTTATTTAATTTATGTGACGGGTAGATCGGACGACTCCTTGAGTTGGGACTTCATTCTTTTTCAGATCAGGCAAGATACCTTGCCAAATTATTTATAGTAATTTTGCATGCTATTTATATTTCTGTATATTCATTACATTTCTGTATATTTATTGCATGTGTAGTTTCGTTCACTCATTACTATATATTAAATATGTTGACACACACTTGACACCTAGTATCATGAGAGGACAATCATTAGGCGTATAGGCTTTAACCACTCTGGTAAACAGTAGTATATAGCTCGTACTACGGGCGTGTATCGCGCTGGTCGCTACCCCCGAGGTGTGTCGATTTTTGTAGAGTCGCGCTGGTCGCTACCCCCGAGGTATAACGATTTCTGATGTCCACTAGCGGGTGTGTGAGTTGTGAGGCTTAGATCAAGTAGCCTACCCTTGCCCATACGTTAAAAAGTTGTCCTCATTTGCATTCATATAGATTGTCTTGTACAGCGTACTTACATATTTTCTACCTATTATGCATGTTTACTGTATTCAAATTGGCTTGCTGTTCTGTATCTTGTTACGTCCCTCTGAGGACCTGGTCCCCTTCCAGGTGTGTCTGTTCTTGAGTATTTGCAGGAGCACAGATTTGGATGGTTATATATGTTCCGTGGATGTCTTCTCTTCGAGCCCGTGGTCGTTAGCGGGTATTCTTATATTGTGTTTATTGTGTTGTACCTTTATATTTGAGTTGGTAGTGGATTTGTTTCCATTCAACTATCCTCCTTAGATACTTATATTGAGATCTAGTTTCATAGACATTGGTTAGTTATTTATATTGATTTTTGTGGATGGGATTTAGATTGTACCCTGTGACTTGTGACTTATGTTTATACCACTTGTGGATCGATATTCATATTACAGCGTACGTGTGGATTTTGGTTTCCATATATTGGAGTTGCCATATCCATAGGGCTGGCATGCTTACGTGTCCTAGTCCTACGTATTTTTTGGACTGGGGCGTGACAGCATGATGGGGAGGAGGCTCGAGGAGGGTGACGTTCGGGGAGGGCGAAGGGGGGTTGTTCTGCGGGGCGGTGGTGTTGGGAATGAAAGTGCGGAAACCGTTCCCTAAACCAGAGAGTACCTACGAGAGAACCGAGCAAAACGCACAAACCAAAAACGCCTAACACAAATTGCAGATACAGAGATTTTTGACGTGGAAAACCCTTGCGGGAAAAATTACGGGATGATCGGAGTCCAACCCTGAAAAGCCTCCACTAATGGAATAAGAAATACACCGACTCCTTACAAACTTCTCACCGATCCAAATGGATCACCACAACTTTTTTGGAATAGAAAATAGATTATAACCACGAAGAAGAAAGACAACGAAAAATAACCAAAACTGATCTCCTTCTTCGAAATGGCCTCAAATCCTTCTTTCTTCTCTCCAATGTTGCAATGACACTCTTGCCTCCTTTTCTCTCCTTATTGCTATATTTTTTTTAGAGAGTGATATATTTTAGGGCCAGAAGACACCTTTATATAGCCTCAAACCCACAACTAGCATTCCTATTATAGATAGGAATATCCAATCCAAATAAATTGAGGTATTCCTATTATATGTAGAAATACTCAATCCTACTCCGGGATATTTTCCACATAGGTTGGGAACCCCACCAACTCTAACAAATCTCCTCCTTCACAACTATGTGGAGGGGGTCGTCATCCCGACGATCCGCCTGCAGTACTCAAACTTTCCTCTTGGTATAACCTTTGTGAACATATCTACTCCATTGTCATCTGTATGAACATTCTCAAGCGCCGCTTCCTTCTAGTCAACCATATCCTGTATCCAATGATACCGGGTATGAATGTGCTTGGACCGGCTATAAAATGTCTGGTTCTTCACAAGGTGAATAGCACTCTGACTATCGCAAAGCAAATAATACTGCTCCTGCTTTAGCCCAATTTTCTACAGCAGCTTCTTCATCAACAACAACTCCTTGCAAGCCTCCGTTGCTACAATGTATTCTGCCTCTGTCGTCGACAAGGCAACACACTTCTGTAAAGATAAATGTCACGATACTGCTCCACCAGCAAACATCATCAGATAGCCCGAAGTTGATTGCCTCGTCTCTACATCTCTAGCCATATCAGCGTCGGTATATCCAGCCAGCTTCGACTCGTCACCACCAAATGAAATCTCCAATCGGCAGTACCCTGAAGATATCGTAGAATCCACTTGACCCCACTCTAATGTATCCTTCCATAATTGGAAGTATACCTGCTAACTGTGCCGACCGTGTGAGCAATGTCTGGCCTCGTACATACCATAGCATACATAAGATTCCCCACGGCTGAGGTGTAATACCCCATTCAGCTCAAGCGGACTGCCGATTCAAACGACAAAAGTGCAACTGTCCCGACCCGCTTTGCTCAGGCGAGAATACTCGTTTGAGGCAAAGGATACCAGACTTGGCTCTTCAGTAGTTCGGCTTAGGCTTTCAGAGGCTCGTTCGGAGTATCGCTCAACCGAGGCGAATCATCGCTAAGGTGGGTGGCTATGGTGAACTTGTCTTTGCTTAACCAGCACACTTAAAATATGGTACGAGATATGCTATTAGCTAGGTGAATCACCCCCTACATGCTAATAAGAATCTAACGCATCTAGCTAAGGGAATAATTCCAACTTGTATTGCTTGTGCTAGAACATGGAAATAAAATATTTCTTATATACAAGACCCTCGCATGCTACCTTTGTCTTGTGCAACTGGACCCGGCTACGCCTCGAGTGAGAATGATATGAATATTATATACTTCGTTGTGCACTTCTTTACTGCTATACTGTACGACCTTAGTCTATGTCGCTCGGTAAGTCCCTTTACGATTTTACTCCTCGGCTTACCTTCGGGCCCGAGACAAAGTGAATGCTTAAGTGTTCCTATGAATATAAATGCTTGCCTGCTTACTGTAGTTTGTACATATTGCCTCATTGAATGTTTGCTACACGAAATACCATGCCACAATCAAGAACACTATCGTGTATTGTGCATGCATTGAGTCATCCAGAGGACTATCAAATAGTCCTTTTGTGCAATTGACCTGCAAGTATCCGGGACTGTAAGGTCTCCAAGGCACTCCCCGCACTAGGGGAATGCATCAAGGCAAGTTGAGTTAATAATGGAAATCATGTCAAGTTATATTAAATGATAATCACATCCAGTTTACATCTGAACGAGAATCATATCAAGTAAGGAAAGAATCACAGCTCGTGGAGCAAATTCTCGGTTCAGAACAAGAATCATGGATTATCATGTCAAGTTATGGATTTGGAAAGACCCTGACCTGCATGTCGCGGACAACTTGAAAAAGGTGATCTTCGGATCTCAGTTCCATGGGCGGTCTCTGGG
Source organism: Iris macrosiphon (assembly GCA_036927795.1). Classification (NCBI taxonomy): domain Eukaryota; kingdom Viridiplantae; phylum Streptophyta; class Magnoliopsida; order Asparagales; family Iridaceae; genus Iris; species Iris macrosiphon. The sequence goes on from JAYESA010000004.1 coordinate 349,891,906, forward strand.
GCACCGGGGCCGATCTGATCCGGATGGAACTCAAGCAGCCTTTCATGTTCAAGCAGGGTAGCGTCTCCGCTAAACGCCGCACCATTATTGCTTTAAAGGCTGATAGTCTCATGTTCTGGACAGGATTATGCAGCGCCTCTAGTGCTTTCATTGCATAGCATCCTCGTCCATAGACTACAAACCGTCCTTTATGGCTATGCCAGCGACAATTGTTCATATAGATAAGTCATCCTCGCTAAGCGTCTATCCGCGTGCGAGTCATTGCATTGCATCATGAACATCTGAAACATCTGAACGATCATGACAAAATCGTATATAAAGAGCACTTGATCATCTCATGCAACACACTTGATAATCAAAGTAACTTGTGCATCCGAAACATAGTCTCGTTCAAAATAAAATATTTGTATATGCTAATGCCCTAAATGTTTATATATGCTCATGCATGAATTAACTTGGTTTGCCTTGGACAGGGAAGGATAAATGGTAAGTTGGTAAGTCTCGTCATGTTTCCTCTTATATCGTACGATGCACTACCACACGAATTAGGCTATTCAATATTGCCATAAAACTGATCCTAAGGCACAACTAGAAAGATAACATAATAGTTGGTGCACGGAACCGATATTACGTGTTTGTTTTTGTCGAGCGGGTGAGTAGCCTCCCCACCAGTGCATTCGTGTACTGATAATCCACTAGGTTGTGTACAGGGTGCGAGAGAACCTCGTTCAGTGCGGATGCCTCCTTCGTGCGTGCTAAGACATGGAGTTCACTCTGAAGCCTTGGAGCGTTGCGTCCGGAACTGAAGCACATATACAAGATATAATGTTGGAACATCGCCTGTACATCTTTCCACAAATATAGCCACTTAGCACATTTTTACTATTTTAGAGAGAGAGGCTTGAACGATTTATAATCTCGGCTATACGCCGCTTGTAACGCTTGTTTATATCAATAAAGAGTTTATTTTACTTCAGATTGTGTTATTCAATACTTCCGCTATTGTTGACTCAGTGAACTTGTTATCAATCGCCCATGCGTTTATAATTCTGCTGCACTCGGACAATCTGTGAGACTCTGTGGCTTAGACCTCTTACCTCCAGCCAATGAACCACAGCCTTGCACGGGCGCGGCTCACGCTCGTGCGGCATCATGCCCAGATGGGGCGAAGCGATCACCCCGCGGGAGCGCTGGCACGGTGATTCTCGCCTAGCGGGGACGACCGATTAGCCTGCGGAGATCGGGGCATGACAGATTGGTATTAGAGCGGGATAGATTTCTTGGCCCAATCCGTTGCTATGATTCTGAGATATTATCGATATGGTATTGCAATAAAGCGTTCCATACAATAAGTCCATAGATAATATCAAAGTATAAATATTTTTTGGACTTGATTTTCTTGATTGTTTCGATTGAGTACGGCGAGGGATGAGGGCTATCGCTGCTCAAAATATCGAGAAGTTTATCCTTGAAGTTTCGAGGACAAAACTTTTTGTTGGTGGGTAAGTATGTAATGTCCCACTCCGCGTCGGCATTATGTATCAAGGTGGGTGGGCAGAACTTCATTCTCTGATTCTCTGATTCTTGCACGCCTTAATAATAACCTGAGTAATTTTTTGCATGTTTTCATAAGAGAATGTAGAACCTGCCTTGCATGCTAATAAACGAACTCACCTAGCTTGTCTTTGAAACGAACATGTCTGCTTAACTAAGAGACCCTGAAATACTTGTCTAAAAGTATGTGTTTGCATGAACATGTTTACTATCATCTATGCTCTGAGAGAACCATATCGTATGCCTGAATGTGTTCAAAGATAAGGCGGCTTGCCCCGCAACAAAAGAATATAGTCTGATGGTTCGTCTCGTCTGCATACTAGAGTTTATTTGATAGTTTTTCATGAATTCGCATCGGTTGGACAATGGCTATTGTTGGAGAGCTGAACTATATGTGTCACGGCTGCTAAAGAGATATTGGAAAGCAACCATGAGTCACAACTGCCATTAGCATCAGATAAATGAGTCATTGGTATGCTGGACCAACAGCTGCCGATCCTGAGTTACTCAGGGACCGCACTGCATATAAGATAGTTCATTGTGTTGGCTTGGATAGATGACTTCCCCTAAGATATGCATTTGTGTGTCCAGTTGTGCATCTTGTCCCTAGAGTCTCACAAGATACGCTGCGCATACCCTGAAACAGAATGAACGACTTGCTTGCTTATATCGCATATGAAACTCTGTTTTAAAAGATGTTTCCAAAATAATGTAATATGACTCCATTCTTCTACTGCATGTAACGAACATAGATAAAACTAGAAAGATCACTAGTAATGTAATATTTTATAACATGATTACTTAGTGTTGGTTTTAGTGAATGCTTACTTCTGTTCAGTTGTTATTCTCACCAGTACTTATAAAAGTGCTGACCCACCAACAGTTTACTTGCTTGCAGGTACTGGATCGTCCGAGAGAGCGATAGGCGTGCCTCAATCCCCAAGACCCGGAATTCTGGTTTCGATTGCCTCGAGTTGCTATCATATAAAGGGGCATAATGTATGGAACGATGCCTTTGTTAAACAGAGAACCCAGTCCCTCGATTTGTCCAGAATACTCAGTTGGCTAAATGTATTACATTACAACAATGTCCCTCCGCTGCTTACTCGATTAATGCGATGATAACAAAACACAACTTAAACGATGTTGCATTGTACTGGCGCAACACTAGGCTCGCACGGCATCACGTCCCGGTTTCAAACGGGCCATTCCTTGCCCCGTCGGGAAGGCGCCGAGGTGCGGTGATTCGCGTCCGGTACACCTAGGCGCGGTGGTTCGCGTCCGGTACACCTAGGCGCGGTGGTTCGCGTCCGGTTCTGGTAGGGAGAGCGGTGGTCCGGGCAGCCCTCGGGGTCGGGGCGTGACAGATTGGTATCAAAGATTGGCTATACACCTTTGGACTTTGTTTCAATTTTCTCAGTTTCAAAAGCTCGTTTGTGGGTTATGTGCACACTCTCTCTCAATGTCCCGAACGAAATATTCCAACAATGAGTCTAAATACTTTTAAAAAGTGCATTTGAATGATTTGATTGCTTGTATAAAATTGTGATACATTGGTCTTTGTGTCAGCCTGTGTCAGACCCTTCAGGATTTGACTCGTGCTGGAATTGTGACTTATGTGCGAACCTAAAATACCTATACATGTTTGCCCAACTGGTTAATGCGAAATCGAATATTGTTCGAATGGTTAGCTTTGCACACAGCCCTTCGGCTAAGTTGTGTAGAGTGTCGCGCGCCAAGATCCTTTGGTGCGAGCAAGTTGCAAACGAGATTTGGATATCGTTCAGGAATAAGATAAGTCAGACTTAGAATGCCAATCAATAGAAACATTCTCGGATTTATCGCTTAGGCGAATATAGAGAATCGTACTTGGATTTTGAGAAATAGCTCGGACGGAAATCGATTAAGGATTTGATTGGATGACTCAATTCTTAGTGGTGTATGGATTATTTAGAAATGTCCATACGGATTTATAAGTCTTGTGCGATAATTGGATTGAACGATTTAAAATTGTCTTGAATAAATAATAAGGCTTATATTGAATTATGATTCACGAAAATTGAAATCGATATCTCGTTAAGGAAACTTAGAAAATAGTACGAGCGATTTCGGATTGAAACAACCGAACTGAACTTGAATATAATACCGCTCGAATAGAAGTTATCCCGAAATAAAAATTGTGTTTCGATGAAAGAGATGAACGATAATAGATTTGGCTTGGAGTTTGAAAGAACGGTCTTGAAATCTAGTTTGAAACGATAACATTCAAAATCGATCCCAACGAGAACGGTTGTCCTGCGGGAGCGCCGACGTGGTGATTTCACATACGGCGGGGATGATCGAACTCACGAAAACATATTCGGCGATTATTCCAAACGAACTAGATAAATGTAACGTATCAAAAATTTGATTGCACTTGGACGATTTACCAAATGGTAACATTGAAGTTGGATGATTTTACTAGACGAATTATAAATCACTACATGAACGGACATGACTTGGTGAAGTATTAAGGAGTCTCAATCGTGTCGAAGAAAACCATAACATTTAAACATTCTTGTCTTGTGCGAGCATAACTCTATGTCCGTACATGCGTCATGCCCGAATGAGAACGATTATCCAGCGGGAGCGTTGGCGTGATGATCTCACGTCCAACAAGGGTGATCGAACTTGCGGGAGACTGAGGCGTGACAAACTAATGGATCATCTTGACTTTTGGTTCGACACGATAAGACAAATTTGAATGCGAGTGAATAAAAAATGTTTTGTGGATAAGTTAGCCTAGAACCTAGAATAAATCACGCTTGATGGTTTCGTGAATGGATATATAAATCAGATTGAACGACTTGAAGTTATAACTAAAGGTTTATAATCGAATCCTGGCTTAGTGGTTTAGGCTTAGAATGGATAGGGATTTTATCAAAACATGCTCGGAGGGATAGACTATACAAATCACTAGGCTTGTCCTGCATCATGAATAGTATGGATTTTACTAAACGGACTTGAAACCCGTGCAAACGAACATGTTATTGAGTGTAGGAAAAATCTGTGCTCGATGTTTAAAAATCTAAGTAAAACGAGCTTGGGTAGAATACCCCGTACAAATGAACAATAGTTTGACCCTAGGAATTGGGGCGAGCATCGTGCAACAAATTTGCATGATGTATCATGTGCTTGAACCTGTACCTATGATCTTGTGAGCTGACCTAGCAATTAGACAGACGACCCTATGCCGAGTGAATGAACCTGTGTTATCGACTATACCATATTTCTTGAATAAATCTTCAGAACTGGGGCATCAAGACTTAAGGTTAGACTTGGGAACGATAACATGTACTGTGTTGGACCCGAATGGAGGAATGCTAGTCGGTAAACCGAATAAATCGTACTTAACAGAAGTGCAATTACTTGGTTGGAATGGAAAATGATATGAAATTGGATTGACCCTGTAAAACCCCTAACCCTGAAAACGTATTAATTATGAGTTAAATAGAGAGAATATATTTTATTAGATTTATTTTGAGAAATTTCAGCACTTAGAGGATTTATGGAGCCATTATAAACTTTTCCTAATTTATTCCATGTAGGAGACCCTTTGGATAGTAGCTAGCTTAACTGTATGCACCAATGTAATTTTTAGATGTATATATATATAATTTATTAGAATAGAATTTTCTATTGGATCAAACCTAAAATCCAAACCCGCAACCCGTTAAACCATCACCCCGCGTAAACTCTTTCTTTCACTCTCCCCAGCGTATAATTCTACGCGCGTAAACAACAGCAACAGCAGTAGCAAAACCAACTTTTTCTTTCCGCGCGTAAAGTTTAAACCCACGCGTAAAGCAACTCCGCGCGTAAACCAATTCCACCGTTTAAACTCTTTCACCGCGCGTAAAACAACCCTCTTATGACTCATCCCCCATGACTCATCCCCCACCGCCTCTCTATCTATTATTCCTAAACTAACCTCAACCGAAACCTAAACCTAAACCAATGGCAAACCAACCAAAACCTAAACCAATAAAAGGATGAAAGCAGTAGCAGCAGTAATTCTTAATCCCTAAGTTTCCCTACCGCCTCCTTATCCCTATATATACTACAATACTTCCCAAAACTCTAATCCCACTTCTTTTACCAAAATTTACACACATTATCAGGATATACACTATACAAAGTCTTGCTCAGGCAAGTATACCTTGCCAAATTCTACTGTTTAAATTATAAATTGTTGGTTATCCTGTTGAAAAATATATATAACTGTGTGCGGCCGAGATTGACTCGGGTGCAGTCGACAAATACATCGATACATAGTATAACTGACTTAGACATTAGCAGACTCACCTATAGATGCGAGAGTATTCTAATATCCTCCTAGACCATGGCACTTGTACACGCATCATGATTGCAACTTATGTTGGGATGCGGGTTCGCGTACTCGATTAGCTACCGGTGCGTGAAACACACATCACGGTTTAGCACGTAGTCAGGATTATCTAGAAAATTATGACTTGGCATATAGCTACGTGGTATGTATGTTGTGGATTCGACTTATATATACGCATTGGGCGAGGAAGACAACTAGTATGCGTATGGGACATCCACCTCCTTTATTGCAAATACCGCACTCTTCGGAGTAATACGGACGTATATATACTTTGCAGATACCACGTCCCTTAGAGTGTTGGACGTTATATATATGCAGATACCTCATTTTTCGGAATGATGGACGTTGTAGATACCATACTCTAGAGGACATTGGACGTTATGCCTACGCCTTCCCATACGTACCAAGGTTGTCTTTACAATTGCATACACTTAGATGGTTAGCTCATCCTTTATTTATTCAGTATTTATATATGGCATGCTATTATGTATCTTGTTATGTCCCACTGAGGACCTGGTTTCCTTCCAGATTTAGATGAGGCATACTATCCTACTGTGTACGGACCTGGAAAGGAGACAAGGTACGCATCCAAGGAGGACTTAGAGGTGCTGCCATGCGAGTTTCTCTGATCTTGGGTAGACTTGCCATATAGAGCTGGAGCCTCTTTATCTAGATAGCCGATGCTCTAGTCATGTTATATTCAGCTCTCTTATTTTAGTTTTTGTAGTGGATTTGTTCCTACCAGACATATCTGGGTTGTACTATGATATTTCAGACTTAGCACTTATATTCCAGTACTAATTTAAGTGTTCCTTGATATATTGTGGATGAGATTAGATGTTACCTGTTATATGCTAGTACTAGACTTGTTAGTATTTTAGGATAGCGTAATACGTCTCTTTGGGTCCAAAATTAGGTTTTCCTTCGGAGACGTGTCAGCTGGCCAATGCCACGTGGCCTGGTTCCACATGATTTTGGGACTGGGGCGTGACAGACCCTGTTGGAAATATTCTCATGATTCATTAAGACCTGAACCCTTGAAATTTTTGCAAGTAGCTTATCCGATTTTACCATCTCTAAGTTTGGTTGAATGTATATGTTTGAGGGACGCCTTGGATGTGTGCACGATCCAAGACTCAATGAACTATGAAACTCGAGTGCTAAGACTTCGTTATCGCCAAGTTGGTTGACATGCATATGTTTGAGGGGTACTTCGAATATTTGTACGATCCAGACTCACGATATGCTGATCTCAAATGCTAGTGCAAGTGAATATCCACCTGAACAAGTATAACAACTTGTATAAGCTGCCTCAGCCTTAGATCGCAAATCAATATTGATTGAAACATACTCCGCGTTAAGCAACATGTCCAGCGCTAAGGCGCAAATAAGATTGACTCAGCATATACGCAAAACGACATAAGAACCAAGTAGGAGATTATGTTATAATGGATTTAGTAAGACCGATCGCTACACTTGGGATAGATTCGATAATGCAATAGAACGGCTTGCCCTCAGGAAGTCTCGAGGACGAGACTTTTTCTGAGTGGTGTATGATGTAATACCCCGTTCTGCTCAAGCGGACTGTCGATTCAAACGGCAAAAGTGCAACTGTTCTGACCCGCTTTGCTCAGGCGAGAATACTCGTTTGAGGCAAAGGATACCAGACTTGGATCTTCAGTAGTTCGGCTTAGGCTTTCAGAGGCTCGCTCGGAGTATCGCTCAACCGAGGAGAATCATCGCTAAGGTGGGTGTCTACGGTGAACTTGTCTTTGCTTAGCCAGCACACTTAAAATATGGAACGAGATATGCTAGTCGCTAGGTGAATCACCCCCTACATGCTAATAAGAATCCAACGCACCTAGCTAAGGGAATAATTTTAACTTGTATTGCTTGTGCTAGAACATGGAAATAAAATATTGCTTATATACAAGACCCTCGCATGCTACCTTTGCCTTGTGCAACTGGAACCAGCTACGCCTCGAGTAAGAACGATATGAACATTATATACTTCGTTGTGCACTTCTTTACTACTACACTGTACGACCTTAGTCTATGTCGCTCGGTAAGTCCCTTTACGATTTTACTCCTCGGCTTACCTTCGGGCCCGAGACAAAGTGAATGCTTAAGTGTTCCTATGAATGTAAATGCTTGCCTACTTAGTGTAGTTTGTACACATTACCTCATTGAATATTTGCTACACGAAATACCATGCCACAATCAAGAACACTATCGTGTATCGTGCATGCATTGATTCAGCCAGAGGATTATCGAATAGTCCTTCTGTGTAATCGACCTACAAGTATCCGGGACTGTAAGGTCTCCAAGGCACTCCTTGCACCAGGGGAATGCATCAAGGCAAGTTGAATCAATAATGGAAATCATGTCAAGTTACATTAAATGATAATCACATCCAGTTTATATCTGAACGAGAATCATATCAAGTAAGGAAAGAATCACGGTCCGTGGAGCAAATTCTCGGTTCAGAACAAGAATCATGGATTATCATGTCAAGTTATGGATTTGGAAAGACCCTGACCTGCATGTCGCGGACAACTTAAAAAAGGTGATCTTTGGATCTCAGTTCCACGGGCGGTCTCCGGGGCACCGGGGCCGATCCGATCAGGATGAAACTCAAGCAGCCTTTCATGTTCAAGTAGTGTCACTACCCAATTCTAGAAAATAGGGTATTTTTTTTATTTTTTATTTGATAAATAGTGGATTGTATTTAATTAATTATATTTATATTTAAATTGTGCTTGTATTATTTTTTTAATGATTGTTTTAGGGTTTTGGCTAGCCTGGACCCATGTCAGACCCTAGTGGACCCATGTTCGACCCAGCCCACACCCTTGTGAGAATTATTTTGGGGCTTAGAAATATTTATTTTATTTTTAGGAGGTTAGTTGGAGAGATTTGGAGCTAGTTTGAGTGCTTTTGGAACCCGAAATCCAAAACCGAGTTACGGGAGGGCATTTTGGTCATTTGGACTTAGTGGAACCCCTTTATTAGCATGGCCGGCCCTATTTCCTACCCACATCCGACCAAACACAGCAGCAGCCCCCATTCCCTTTGTATTCTTCTTCTTCTTCTTCTTCACTTCTTCTTCTTTTCCACTTCTTCTTTCTTCTTCCTTCTTCTTCAAAGTAAGTTCCTCTTCCATTTTTCTTCTTTCATTCCTTCTTCCTTAAGCTAACCCTAACCTTACATTTTCTCTAACCTAGATGTGTGGAGCCTAGACTTTGTGTGGAGGCTAGTTTTGGTGGCTTGGAGCTTGAGGGAGGTAATTTCTAGGGGTTGTGAGACTTTGGCCTTGGGATTCCAACTCCCAAGAGGTAAAACCTAACTTTCCCCTTCCTAATTATTTTTGTGTAGTGTAATTAGTGTTGTAGAATCTTCATAGACCCTAACCCTACCCGTAGGAGGAAGTTGGAACTAGTTTGGGTGAGTTTAGAGACTTTGACATTAGGTTTTGTGTCGAATTCGGGTGGAATCCGAATTTGGCCCAATTTTGGGTGATGCCCTAGGTTAGATGGACCTAGGTAGACGTTGTCGGGTGTCTAGAGGGTGAGTGCGTGTCTCCGTTCGGACACGGG